>SSSI01010851.1:0-95437 GCA_004796505.1 Oryzaephilus surinamensis
ACACAATGTTAAATGGTCTTTTTTGTAAAATTACAACAAAATACACAGTATTAAATGTAAACAACTCTTGTTAATAACATTTTGTTGTAATTTTACAAAAAAGACCATTTAACATTGTGTAAATCCTTATAAAAGACAAAAAATCAAAGATGGCCAATTTAAATAAAAATGAAGACACATATTCAATTTTCCATTCTAAACAACTTTTCCTTATAACATTTTGCCGTATCTTGCAAAAAAAGGTACTTTACTCTTAAGTTAAAATTCGTTTCTTTGAATTTACCAAGGCATACGTGATTTTTTTAAATCAAAATTATGTCACAAATTAATTCCTAACTAAGCAGGACCTAATCCCAAAAGATGAATTTTCAACTCGAAAATTTTTGGTCATTTACAAGAGTCGTTTCACCTATCCGGGGACACAGTGTATATGTACTGATAAACTCACAATAAGAGTATTTTATCAAAAAGAAGAGAATGTTAATGTTTTTTTAAGCAAAATCAATAATTACAATTATTTATAGACTCTTTTAAAAATATAAAATGGGTATTTTCTCTCAGCCATGTTTTAGATTTAAAAATAGAAAATAACAGCAAACCATTGTTAATTTTTCTCCACAATAAACAATACACACGGCAATAATAAAAAAAATAAACAATAGTAGTCTGTTCTTCTGTATAGTTAAATTCCTTTATCGCAAAACTTGATTATGGGAGAATAAATTTGATTTATTATGAGAAACCGGAAAATTTTTCCAATAAACTAGTGTAACCTTGACACTTTCCCATTCATTCATCTATTCACAAATTGAATATTAAAAAAATTACACTCACCACCATCATCATCGTCATCATCATCGTCTTCATGTGTTGCACTGCATTCTCGACATACCGCTTGTCTTTGGCCTCTTTGACGCATTTGTTGTAATGCTAAAAATTCCTCTTCGCCCAATTCCATATCTTTATAACCTTCTGGGGGACTCAATGTAACAGCATCGACAAATTCAATAGGTGGTGCAAATTTTGGACTTTGTGGCGTTTGATCGTAACAACCCTGTTCATATAAATTACAATTACAATTCGGTTCGCAACACTGCAAACGGACCATTTCATGTTGATTACATGTACATACACCATCATCATCTTCATCATCATAATCACATTCTTCTCTTATCAATATTATATAATCGGCATCGAAGAATTCATTTTTATTTTCGTTAAACACTACACGATTACTTTTCTTATCTTTCGTTTTGCCCGGTTTTTTTAATAATGATTTTAAATTGTCTCTATCTGGATTATGTTTAATAGTCTTTTCACCATCTGTACCCATTGTTGATGTTAATTTTGGTACATTTATAAAACAAATACTTTCATCATCACTATCACATTCACTGCTACTACTCGATAAATGATTTTCTTGTTTTTCATCATACACTTGACAATAAAAGCCATTATTAAAACGTGTTAAATTTGCATTAATTTGTCTAACATCAAATTGACAAAAATCATTATTTATTATTAATTCTTGTTGATTTCGTTTAAGATCATCTTCTACCAGTACATTTTGGTTTGTATCGTATGCTGTTATACCAGCTTGTTTCAATTTATCTTCTAAAGACTTTAAACGCGACTTTGGCTTATTCAAATCCTTACTATACAACACATCCACAACACCATCACAATCCTTACTGATGTCTTCATCTGTAGCACAACAGTTTATCGAATTGTTATCATCAACAACCACTTGTTCAACATCACCATTGCCACCATCATCTTCATCGTCGTCGTCGTCGTCAAGGACACTTTTCCTTTCAGCTGTTTCAAAAACAAGACGTCCGTTTTTAAAGCGCCAACACAATTTATCGTCTAATTGATTTTCTATTGGTTTTCTATTAATTTCTTGTTTATTATCATGTAATACTGTTGTGGTTGTTGGATTATTCGTATTATCTTCGTTATCAGTAATGGATGTGGTTGTAAAGCTGTTGGCGGCCGAAATACGACTGCACCCTGGCGTCTGTGCGCATTGTGCGACGCCGCTTTCGATCGATGTATCCACTTGCGACGATGCTTCTATAACCAGGTTCGCGCACACTTTTCTATCATCTACCATCATCGTCATCGTTGTCGCCGGTGTTGTTGTTGTTGCCATCATATCGTGCATATTTAAAGAATTGCCACCATCAGTTATATGGTCATTGTCTTCATTATTGCACAATTCTTGTGGACAATTTGAACAATTTGTCGTTATACTAACATTTGGATCTAATGATACCACCTCCACCTCCACCTCCTTCACATTGTTAGTAGTAGTTGGTGCTAGTTGGATCGTATCGCCGGTTTCCGGTTTAAATGTATTCTCTTCGTCATGCAATTGTGGTTCTTTGCCGTCTACCACATCGTCTACTTGATCAATTGATGGATATTTGCAACGAAATGGTTCTGGCGCTTCCAATATTGTTTCATTCACATTATTTGATGAATCCATGTTTTTTGGCTAAAAGAAACAAAATACATAATTACCATTAAAATTTATAGTTTGCTATTAATTGAATATTGTATGTGACTATATTTAGATTGAAATGCAATAGTACGAGTATAATCATGTTTTCACTAATTAATTGTTACATGTATGTATATCTAGTATCTAGTATTGGAAAGTATTTCACTAGAAATTAATTATCAATTTATTTTTTGAAAAATTGATTTTATGTATATTTAATTCATTTTGTCATCGAGAAAGTACTGCTTTATTTAAAACCAAACAAAAAAATTTTAATACAATTAATTATAATTATGTAGTTAGGTATTGATTAATTGTACAGTTTATTACATCATGTAATTGTTTAGAAAGTTTTAATTTAAATTCATTATTTTATTAATCACTGCATAAAGTAAAGAAAATTTGAATTTAAATTAAATTTCCATTACATTATAAAAAAATCAATAGTAAAATATTACATATTGTGTTATAATATATTTTTGATTTATTTTTTTTACTAACCTTAGCCTGTTCAGAAGTCAATTGCAATTTTTGTATTCCATTTGGTTTCTTTTCTTCGATTACAACTGACTCATTTTCTATTTCTTTTCCAACATTACATTTCAACTCATTTTCAATTTCGACAATTATTTTATCGTTTTCTACTACAGTTTGTTGTTTTATTTGTTCAACATTTTCATTATCGGCAATAATAATACAATCGGTATTCTTACTACCATCTTCTATCCTTCTACCAATTAACGTGGACGGTTTTATTTGTCTAACTGGTATTTTCGACAATGCCATTCTCTTATCTTTTCTCTTACATTTATTGTTAATGCTGGCCGATCGATGATTGTCCTCTGAATTGGGCATACGGGATAAACGTTTATTCTCACCATCATTATCTTCGACACATAAATTTAATTCGTCCAATTGCATTTTTTCTCTATTTTTCTCTTTTATGCCAATATCAACATGATTATTATATTAAAGACGAATAATTTACATACAAATAATACAGGATGTCGTTTCACGATGATGGTATTTTATTGCCTTCAAGTCAAAACCCTGCAAAAGATGAGACAAAACTTTTAATATAAAGGGTAGAAATATAAATTCCTAGTATTAACAATGTTAAATATTTCTTACATGTAACGAAAATGTTATAGTTTATCCTATATAGGTATATAATAAATGAGTAAATATAATTATTTAGTTAAAATTTTATTAAAGATTATTACATTACAGTATTTACAGTACTATATTTAAAGAAACAATTCATAATAGAAAAAACGTACCAAAACTACTTATAAATGAACTTTAAGTAAGATTTCCCTTGGGACGATCGAATATATTTTGTTTTGTAGCTGACACATGCCTTTTTCACACACAGATAGTAATTTTTCCAAGAAATAAATGTACTTTTCCTTGAATCAAAAGTTTTTCATCTCTCTTCAATCTTTTCGTGTATGTACGAGTATTTATTATATATACGTATAGCAATAAATTTAATAAAGCTCTTATAATACTGCACTTTATTAAAGTTATTACACAAGTTTTTCCAATTTTCGACTGTTTTCGACTTGATTAAAGCCAATTGACAAAACTGTCTTAATCGAGGTCTTAATTTTGTTGGATTTGCTTGTAGAGCCTTGACCCTTCTAAAACCGGGCTTAAACAGTATTAAGTCCTTTCTTAGTTTACTGTTTTTAATGAAAACTCAATTATTGATTATAATTTTATACGATATTTCGTACGTGGAAAATTCAACATAACAAGTTTATCAAAATTCATCACGAACACTTGATGCTGATTTACAACTCCTTTAGGTGCTTTACACCCTTGATTAGAAATTCCCTTCGAAACTATCTTATTCATATAAGATTTCTCTCGATTTATAATTTTCAAAATTTCAGCTATTATTTACCAAACAACAAAAACAAATTCTTCACTGCACAAGAAAACAATTTAAACTGAAATGTTAAAAAAAGAAAATAATCTTGCGTGTATGAATGGGGGGTTCGGCACCCCTCAAGCGTAACTATGATATGCGGTCAACTGGATCGATAGGGCCCCTGCTTTTATAAATATTAATTATGTACAAGTCGATTTAAATGTCATCAATTATTTGAACCATATCCTAAAATTGTTTAATCACATTCAACATTTAAAGTTAATTTAAGCAAAATTAACATTTGCATAGGATTTTGCTTATATATATGTATAAAGGGCTTCTGTGAAAATGTGCGGGTCAAAAATGTATATACACAAAGATAATATAATAAAATCCACATTATTCTTGTCTTGTAAAACTCATTCCCTTTTTGTTTTCGCTTTTAGTTTTGCATATAAGGGCGGAAAACGTGCCTGGTATTTTATAATTTTCTTTCTTTATTATTAGATGAATATGGAAAGACTTTAAAAACCATCTAAGTGGATGTTTTTTCTTGTTTTTGATTTGATAATTGCATCATATGGAAATAACTTTGTATATGGCGAAAAATTATCAATATTTCTTTTTACATTCATCAAAATCGTTAAATTAAATCAGAATTAAAAAGTTTTTAGTACTTGAATTATTATATACATATTTTATTCCATGGATGAATGGTACGAAAAATTTGTATTATTATATATATTAAAGCACAATTTATAAGTTCTAGTAAATTCCGATCTGATAATATAAGTTAACTATTTTTTTGTTTGTTGGAAAATAAATTGGAAATTGATTTCAAGTCAATAACAGATGTTTATAGATGTGTTTGAGATAAAATTTATACATTGAAATTAAATGATACTTATTTGAAGAAAGAAATGCTTAAATTGTATTTTATTCATCTGAAATAAATGAAAAGGAGGGAAATGAAATAAAGGACATTTAAAATGAAAATAGAAACGGAAAAAACGACAACGCATCCCTCTGTTAATGTTATAATTATTTTAAAATACATATAAATATTTATTATGTATCTAAAATGTATTGTTTTATTTTTTAATAATTAGTCTTTGTTAGTCAAACATATATATTTCATAAACATTTTAAGAGACTTCAAGATTCAATAATATAGTGAAAATGTACTCGACTCATGATTAGTCACAAATAGTGGATTATTCGTAGGCGCAGTATATGTTTATTTTGAAAACAATTCAATGGATTTGCATATGAATAAATAAACTGACATTGTATTTAAACGTACCTATAATAGACAATTATTATTTATTATGAGAATTTTTTTAAATAATTGTTTATGAATAAAACATTTTCATTTGTGAATTTTTCTCTCATACAGTCAAAATTGGAATTGTTTCTAGCTAGAATTTTCGTATTAGATAGCAAACCATTAATTTTGTTACATCAAATTTTGAGCACACCTATACTTCTTACTTCTTGTACCTACATGAAAATAATGTGAGTAGGAGTATAACAAACAAAAACTTTTTCAAAAATTAATTATTATAGAAAACTTGCTCTCTCAAATCTCCCTTGTGGCAAATAAATTCGTACCTACATATACTTTTTTCTTTGTTATTAAGAACGTCTGCATGCATCTATTATTGGAAAGCTGTTGATAAAGAAAAACAAACTAAGTGCTATATTCCCGGCTATATTTCTGAAGTTGTATTTCATTTATTTTTCTGTTTTGATATTTTTCACTGTATCACTGTCATGTACAAACAGAATAATACCTACGAAAACTTAAAAACTAAGAAAATCCATAAATGTAACATTAATACAAAGGTGTGAAACTATTTTTTTAAACTATATATGTACTTTATTATAAAAATGAAACAGAATAATAATCGTTTCATTGGTTTTCTAAAAATTTCAACTTTATATGTATTTTAGGACTTTCGTAAAATAGCAATTTATAAAGGGATGATCGAAGTATTAGTTGTGGTGAATTTTTTTTATACATAAATAATAAAATTAAAATTGTAACAAATTATTAATTAAAGTAACATAAAATAAATATAATAACCACTTAGTATAGCTGCAGAAAATTTCTAATTAAACTAAAACGCACATACCATCTAATTAGAAAATAAATCTGTGACTGTACATGTAATATCTACAGGGTGATTCACACTGAAGTATTTGGAGCTTAAGAAAATAACCATGTGACACACAAAATAGCATATGAATTGTTATATAATCACCTCTTAAGCTCCGAACAATTAAATGTATCACCATGTATAATAATATAAATGCACACTTTGGAACAAACTGTATTATGTACATATATAAATGTAATAGAATAACATTTACATTTGTGTTCGTCATAGTTAAAAGGAATACGGGAGTATATGGAACGCTTGACATAATATGTACTCCTATATAATACGTAAAGCGTTCATTAAAATTGCAAACAGAAGGTAAAATAGCAAGGTGTTTGCAAATAGGTATATAATATTATATGAAATATTGCTATCATGATGCTAAATTTAACAATATGTGTATAATGTTTAACTGGTTTCCATTTTGCCATTGCTTTACTTTGTCAACTCTTCTCAATTGTCGTTAAAATGCCAAGATTTACAATAAATCGATAGTGTGACTTTGTCACATATATTAGGCCTTTTCAATGTTAAAATGTTATTGTAACTGTTAGGTATTATGTGAATAATGTATTTAAAAATAATAAACTTAGATTAAAAACAGACTCATTAATAAATAAGTTTTCTCGTTTAAATACTGATAAACAAGTAAAAGTTACAAAATGTAAATGTAAATAGAAATTACTTATACATAATATATTTCATTTTTCTAGACGATTTATATTCAAATCATGCCTGATATAGTTTTATATTTTATACTCGATACTCGATATACATAAATTCTAACGAAAATATTTTGATATATGTATAGTAGGTATATGGGTACCTACAAACAAACCTACATACATATATCTATGTATTTACTATAGAAATACAAAATTTTGTGATATTTCTATACATAAAACTTATAAACAAAAAATGTATATGCATACCTATTTGTTATATCTTAAAATGGAAACATCATCGCGTGTTTGACCTACTTTAATTCCATCCCTAATTACAAAATATAATATTTTTCTCTTTTTAATAAAATATATTGGATAAACTCCAAAAGGTAACAAAAAAAAAAAACATATCAGTGATTTTCTTCCAGCCAAATGTTAACGACAAAAATAATATACGACTCTACCATCGATTTTCCGAATAAAATAAAATATTAATATAATAAATTGGTTAATAAGATAATATTCACTTGTACATACAATACATATGTATAAATTGTGTACGAATTTTCATTCAAATAAAGTAAAATACTTACATTTAATACCTATCGTCAACATTTTCATGTATGTTTTAAGATGAGAGAAAAGAGAGAAAGAAAAGCTGTATCGATCAAAATGCTGAGCTTGTAAAATATTTCCCAATGGGCGAATAGAAACAAAATTCAAGGTACAGACAGATAAGAAGACCAACTGATATATATATATATATATATCTGATTTCACTATACTTAATATGACAATATAAAAATGTTTATACTAACACTTCCTATTTTCTCGTCTTTCCAATTCAACACATCATAAACATCAACTTATCACTTTTCATTTCTATTTTTGTTATTGTAGTATTGTTGAAAAAGTGTTTCCAAAATATGGGTCGAGGCCAAACACGTGGCTAAATTAGTATTAAATCTACCACAATGACAATTATAGGACTAACGCAACCCTTTATAGCATTAATCTAAGTCTTGTACAGTTACTGTTTCAATCAAATTGTTAATTTATGGTGCAATAAATGTGATTGCAATCCTCTCATCAGTTCATCACTATTTAGATATTTAAATAAATCTAATTAATATTCAACAAACAGATTATATAATTTAAATTTGCTAAAGTTTGGAAAACCCTTTCTAAATTACATTTTCATTCAAAATACAATTTTAAACATTTAGCCTCGCATTTAGCCAATGATTAATGATTTAATACGAGATGTTTTATACTGTATATTATTTGTAATACATATGTATATATTTCTGTTTAATACAATTTTCTCAACATGACAAGAGAAAACTGTTTTCATTTGTGACTAATTTATTTGTATTTTTTTCTTTCTAAACTAATAAAATCAACCCAGCAACTTAGTCTAGACAAAATTTATCTCTATGTATTTGAACTGTCTTATTTGTGAAAAAGGAGAAAAAATGGTTTTCTATTGACAAACAAAAAATTATTGTAAATGTAAAACGTAAAGCTGTGTGTTTGTTTTACATTTTTGCAACAAACAAAAATAAAAAGTATGTTTAGAAATATATAGCAATAGAGAAATTGAATTCTAAAAATAGACAAAAAAATTAATGCGAGCACGATTAAATTTGTCGCTGATTAAACAATAAACAAAACAGAAATTATAGAAATTTATACTTGATTTGAGCTTTTTTTATCTTTCTTCTTTTAGCAATTCAATAACATAGGTATAAAAAATTTTGTAATGCCGTTTTTCATACAATTTAAAGATTCAATCGATACTCACCGGCGCCGGATCTTTTTTTAAGCTCTAATATGCTTACCTATATGAATAATATGCATATGTATGTATATACAAGGTGATTTTATTTAAATTTATTGTAAGAATAAATTATTACAATAATGTAAGGTGTTGTCGACGCCAGATATTATTTATGATTGTGAAAAAATACACAATTTAGTAAACACAATCACATTTTATTTGAATATATTGTTAAAAAATAGAATAAGAAATGCTATAGTATGTCAATCTCGTCAATGTCAATCCATGCTTATTTATATTGAGTATTATTTGGGATCCATCCACAGAAATCGATCCATCCAATATTAAAGAGTAGGTATACATACCTATACATACGAGTACTTGAACAAGAATAATTGTATTACAAAGTAGTTTATTATTTTTGGTGTGGAAATTTAAAATTTTATAAAATTGGATCACATTTTTTTCTATACTTAGGATCCAGACGTGATTTAATAAATGATCAATTTCATATATTGCAGGGAATTATGATCTTTGTATTAGATAATTGTTTGAATTAAAATTTAAACAATTCCCATGTTTTTAGTAAAAAACTTTGATCCATTTACCAGCCATTTTATGTTAACAAACAAGAGTAAATTGACTTTAATTAAATTTAATCGATAAATATCGGCTAAACACAATATTATCCCTATATATTCCACAAGAATTAAATTAAATCTCTTAATTGTCTACACCAAACTATAGTAGTTGTAATAATTGTAACTAATCAATTTGAAAATGATGCAATTTTGAGTGACCCTTTTATTTTATTTTCAAACAAAATATATCGTAGTTGTGACGGTCCCGCCCGGCTGCCTGGTTATTATTACCCGCTTATTTTTACTATCGTTAATTTGTCTTGTAAATGTAATTTTTATATTAGTCTGTGTGAATGTTTATGTGGTTTTTACCTTTAATATTATTCTTGTTTATATTTAATTTTCAATAGATGTCAGTTGATATTGTTGGATTGAAATCGCATGTGTGTGGTTTTAAATGTGGTTTTAAAATTTAAATCGCAAAAACTACACATACTCGTATGTACGAGTATTATATGTATAATGTATAAATTTTGCTTAAACTGTCATTTAATGTGTGAACATAGGTATGTTGAAAATATACTTATTTAGCTGAATTAATCAGCATCAGCCCAACTAGTTCCCTATTAGTCTTCTTAAACTAGTTTCAAGTAGTCTTAATCGAAACGGCTAAAGAGAGTAAAATTCAAGTAGGAAATTATACGATACTCAAGATTTAATTAGTCATTTAATAGATAATTGCTTCTTGTGCTAAACTGTAATCCAGCAACACCTGGATTCTACTTAAAAAAATAATCAGAATGTTTTCTTTATAATTAACTCTTTTTCTTTCCACTAATACTTTCCTAATTTATAAAGTTTCAAGCTTCAAGTATACCTAATATTTCATTATAATATATTGTACTTTTATAACTTTAATAAGACCATAATTAAATCACAAATAATTTTAAACTAAAATTGATAAATTGAATTTATTTGATTATATCATCAATTTATTATACACTCAAATGGATTTCGCATATAAAGTAGAGAAAATGATATAGATTTATTAAAATTTTATGATTATATAGAACATAACATTAAACGTATATCACCATAATAAACGAAAATGATTTAAAAACAAAATAGAAGTAATTATTTCTTTTATAGACAATTGAAAATTGATTAGTTATAACATATATAATTAATAAATGTGGCGCCTGTTAAACCAACATATAATTACATAGATACATATTTATTTAGAAAAAAATATAAGAAAAAATTTTACAAATCAAAATTATTGATAAATACTTGTACCTATATAATTAAACTTGAATTATAATCTTAAATAATGTTGATGTTAATATGTAATACAAAGTAAGTAAAAAAAAATAAGCCAAGTTTACTTGTAGTTTGAAAATTAAATTGTATGTCGCAAAGTTTAGATGAACCATTTTCGTAAGTTTTCAAACATAAATTAATTAATACGCCACTATATACGGAATTAATAATGGCCCATTTTAAATAATAAAACAAATATATGTACATATATAGGTAATAAAAAAAATTGTTGCGGTTTTTATATTTATAAATTTGTTGATTTTATTTATATGCTTGATTTATTTAATATTTCACTTTGTTCAGAAAACTAATTTTTATGTATTAAATTTCTATATTTTGGATTCAGTTCACTGATGCATTTCTCTTTACTTTTCAATTAACGACTATATTACATTTAAAAAATAAATATAAATGTATTATACCTAATGTTTGATGAAATTTAGGTGACAAAATAGAATTGGTCATATTTTGTATAGTAATTAGAGTGTGTATAAATAAAGTACACTTTAGTGTCAAGTTGACATGAAAATCGGGCAAAACATTTTCGTTTCGGGTAATGTAATTAAATGGAAAACGGTTTTACTATACTGGTTATACTCGTATGTATGTACATGTAGAGTACAATATACTAAATACTCTAATAAATCATTCAAACATACAAAATGACTGATAAAGTCGTCAAAATTGTGATCATGACATCGTTTTATGTATGTAGATACTTTTTTTCAAATTTATAAACATACCGAAACGGAAACATACCTAATACACATAATATATGTATATGTATGTATGTCATATTTGTCTGTTTATGAAACATATAAGGAAAATTCGAAAAAAGCCAATCAATCAATAAAAGAAATGATTATCTACTATTAAAGGAAAAATGTGTCATTTATACATGGAATAGAAACAATTATTTACCTTAAAATGATGGTAAAAACGCTTATTTTTATTTAAGATTGCTAATGATTTTTCTTTTGTAAAAAAATAAAGCGTGCAAATTTACCTATTTTATTGTAATTTTATAAATTATCTATAAAAGTTAATTTTAATTTTTCTTCTCATCTTAAAATTGTGACCTTCATTATAAATGGATTACATACATATAGGTACATACTTATAAAAAAAAAGGTATAAATTCAATACCTCGAATTCAACTGACAAAGATTATACAATTTTATTTTTGTTTTTATTAAAACCATTTATGAAATTCATATTTTTAATAAGAAAACTGTATTTTCAATGATTTGTGAATGCGTTTTGTGTTGGTTGGTTGGTTAATAGCAATAGATCACATTTTGGCCTTAATGGATGATATAGCTATAATATCCTCCTTTCTTCAACACACTGTATTTATCATTTTGAAAAGATTTTATTGCATATACATGGTTAGATATTCATATTGTTGTTGTTTTGTATACATATTTAATCATGCAAAACAGATAAATATTTAGACAATGTTTCAACATGTTTTTATAAATAAAACATTTAATTGTATATGTTTTTATTGTAAAAGGAGAGAATGAAAAAGCCGGTCCTGGTTTTAATATTATATTTTCCAATTACCAGCAAAATATTCAGTTTCAGCAGGAGGTATATGGTTTAATTGTTATAATTTTAAATGATATTTAACTGTAAAAAATATACAAGTAAAATGAGTTAAATGATCTTAAAATGAATGCATACTTTCGCTTTTCATTAGGATTCGTTTTATGAAAAATATGGTCTTTATGTGGTTATATTTTAATTTAAATAAGATTTTCACACAATATGAATGTAATTATAGAAGCGAGTTTTTAATAATGAAAAACTAGTTAGTAGTTAGATATTTTGTTTTTATATAGGCTTTTGCTTTACTTGCATTTCAAGCAAGTTTTTTTTATAATTCTATATCTAACAGGTACTTACAATTTGTGTCATCTGGTTTTCAGCAAAATATCCTAGAATAATGACAATTAAATATCGAGAAAATTAACAATAGTGTATAAAATAGAATCGTTACTAAGTATTTATAGGTTTTCATCAGTTATTAGTTAGTTGTACATTTTAGAGGAAAATCCATATAGAAATATTGCGTGATACTTATAATAAAATACATATTTTAGTAAAAATTCTAAACTAGTTTACATTATAAAAATAGATTTTTTTAAACTATAAATAGATATATAAAATAAAAAGTAGGAGTACAATATTAGTACAACGACCCCTTTGAGTTTAGTTTTTGTGTATACGTAAGGTAAATTGTTTAGATTAACACAAATACAACCCCATTGAGAGTTGTTTAAATGAAATTTTTATACAGTTGAAGCAGAAAAGTCTTTCACTTTGTGAAAAAGCACGTGCTCCAATTTGGTTAGAGAGAAAAAAAAGACATACCTAAATTGTGTGAATTTTATATCTATTATCATTTAATATTATATAAAAAATGATTACGATTTAGAAACTGTGGGAAATAAAACAATTAATTAAAATTATAACTAATGCATACATTATATAATTTTTGATTTTCTGGTTTTCCTAAATTTCAACATGATTATAATAATTTTAGATATAAAGTGAATTCTTAGTATAAATTTTCTAAAATTTAAACAATCTACCTATATAACTAAAAGTTTATATACGTATATGTAGGTGGTTATTATAACATAATATTTAAGCATCTAATAAGTATGTACATAAAGTTGTTTCAATTTAAATCTTTCTAAGTTAAACTTAATTGTTAGTTTGAATACCATTTTAAGTTTTATCCTCGGTTTTATCTTATAGTTTGTAAGCAAGTGTACATTTTAATTTAATTATTCATTTTGTTGTACACATACAAAATACATAAATGAAAATACATTTATGTATAATATGGATTTATATATGTGCATACATATAATTATAACTAGATTTGAGTCAATCCAGTTCAAAGAGAGAAGAAAAGTAAAATTTACCATTTAACAATAATAGGTTTAGGTATTAATTAAATAAAGTTATGAAAGTTTCAATTTTATATACCTATTGAATACATTTAGGAGTTTTTGATATACCTATGTGTAAATGCAAAATAAGTCTGTGATACTGAAGTTTGAAGGCATTTATACAATGTCGAACACATATATATTTTAATAACTGTAAATTCAAGTTTAGGAAAACAGGTGAAGTGGATGGACCCAGCATGCAACTATTTAAATGGGCATAAATTTAATTTAGGAGGAAAATTATCTCGAAAATTATATTTTAGTTGATCTTTCCACTTAACATATTTTAATACAAAATTCAAGGTTAACAATAACAAATGTTAATTAAATATACCTATTTGTTTATTGCAATTGCAATCAGATCCTGTAATACATTTTCTTTTTTAATATTAGAAATTGTGTACACAATTAGATATTTTTTTTGTTTATCGTTTATAAGGCCCATGTAGGCATAAATCCGGTATAAATTTTACTGTTTCCCCCTTTTTTAATGTAATAATAATAACATTATTCTGCATTCCGCGGTTTGTTAATGACGAAAAGACACAAAATTTTATATTATATATTTAATGCTAAAGAATTTCCATTAGGGTTCTGTTTTTTCGAGGTTTTTTTAGTTTAATTTCATTTTGATATTTCTTTCAATTGTTGTACCTACGAGTAGTCTAGTTGCTAAAATTTAATGATTGTTTTTCTTGGAAATTTAATTGTACATACATCTTTTTTGTATGCTGTTTTCTAAAAAAATATCTAGGTATAATAATAAAAATATCTCAATTGTCAATGAGAGTATTATTAAATTTTTTATGGACTCTTTAGAAAATCGTTTTATTAAATTTTTGTGCACAATTACAGTATGTATAATATTAGTTGTAAAACAGTATTATTACAACGACCTCGTTCCAGCTGAAATTTTATTTCTACAAATCAGTAAACCAAAACATATTTTTTTGATAAAAAAAACATTGCCATTAAACTGTATCACTTGAATAATTTTGATAATAAATAATCCACATATAATTGTATATTTTATCAAATAACATTTCATGAACTATCAACATTTTTTTTGAATTTGTTGCATTTTAAAAGATTGTTTTCGACATTAATTTCCATGCTGGTAGTGTAAGTACATAAATAAAAAAAAACCTTTGTCAAATTGATCCCAAGGGTGTGTTTCATCTTTCAAAGTTATTAACTTATTAAATACATGTATTTAAAAAAAAACAAAATTTATATAGAAAATAAATATATATAGGTATAGTTGAATTAAAATTACCATACTGTTTCCTGTCGACATACAATTAAACACAAATTCCCACAAGAAATCACTCTTATCTCACACGTTTTTTTCTTTTAGAATAATATAATTAACGCGTTTAATCTATTTGAACAGTTTTACAGAGAATGAAATAATAAATTCATTTATAATCGAATGCATATGGTTAATAATTAAAATTGCATTTTATAAATTTAAATATACACACATACACATGTAAAGCGGATTTAAATTCGTGTCAGACACATTTTGTTCTACTCGTTTATTACAACTGATGGTGATGGTACGAATAGTAAGTTGGTAGGAGCATATGGTAGTAGTAAAAGTAGAGAAGTGGTACCCAGTTTGTTGTACTACCAGTTTTTCTATATTTACAAAAAAAAATTGAAATGTTATATATTGTGGTAGTCCTAGTACGTAGGAAGAGACCCATATAACCGGAAAAACGTGGTTTTTTTCAGTGGTCTGTGTAGGAGGAAGTTATCATTGTAATTATAGACGACTTTGCCTTTTATGTTCTCAATCACTTGCAAGTACCACTTATGGTACAACATAAGTACTTACTCCTACACTTGGAAAATTTTCAATCACATCAAATAGTTAAATATGTTTATTGAAAAATTAATCATTTACGATAAATACATATTTTATTTTTAACGTGTACATTTCATTTATAAATTTATTTTTAATTCTTTTTTCATGTTATGTATATTTAAAATGAAATCGTATTTTGCCCTCTAATAGTCAGTAGCTAAACTGTAATGTAGTATTCTATAAGTATAGACACGTCACAAGAGCAGCCAATCTAACTTGTCTAACCATAACAATAAATAATTCCCCTGTTTCTAGTGTGATACGTGTCAAATATTGTGATGTGCCGGTGATTGAATTTATATTTTGCATAAAAACATGTCTACACACGTTATATACCGTAAGTGTTTTAAAGAATTCACGAAGAACCAACTAAAACTAATATATATTCCTTTTAGTTTGGGCCATATTGGCTATTACATTATGTACAACAAGTCAAGCAACTGTAACAGGTTATATTGGGCCGAAAGATATAACAAAATTACATAGTGTACTTGTCAAAGCACTTATTTATGAAGGCACAGACATATTATCACCATATTATGGTGCAAAAGGCTTTAAATTAATCAAAGAGAATGTTGTAAAAGTTTTAAAAATGGATAATTGTGCACATTTAAAAGCGCATTATAAGACTGATTTGGCACCAGAAATACAATTTAATGCGATTGCTGCATGGTCATTATTAGAATGCACCGGACAATTATATAATGAAGCCAGTTTGAAAGGATTACGAGCCATTTTAGAAAATGAAAAAGCCACAGTTGCTGATATCCGTTATGCTTTAGAAACGTTAACGTTCTTAGGACAAAATATACCGAATGCAGCAAAAGTGGCAGCTTTAATACAGAACAGATTGAAGGAAGATGACAGTTTACCTAGCTTAGGACATGCTTTACATTCTGGAGCACTTTTAGGAGCAGCTGGAAAGTTTGCATTGGACCGTGTTGAAGATGTTGTTGTTCAAGCGGATGAAATCGATGGAAAATTGTTACAATGGGAAGGTGGATTGAGTGTAACATCAATGCTAATCACAGGACTATTACGTTTACCTGGTGCAAAACCACTGAATCAAATACAAGCGGAAAAATTGGGAAATTATTTGATATCTAGGAAAACTGTACAAACTCCAAAAGGTGCTTTGGCTTTATTGGAAGCAGCGGAAGCATTAGTTGGTAGTTCAGTGTCACCTGTTAGTATATCAGTACAAGGATCATCTTTAGTAACAACAGATAAACCCGAATTACGTGTTAGAGTTAGTGATTTGTTAGGTAGAGCTTTAAAACCAGCACCAACGCCAGTTGTTGCTCAATCGGCGACTAGAATTGTTGATGATGTTGTTGTATTAGCAAAACAACAATTAAATCCAACACAAACACCAACGGAATTCATTCTACCATTGAAATTAGATCCAGGATATTATAAAATTGCTCTTTTAGCTGGTACGCATTCGACATCGTTCAATGTACGCGTTTTGGGTCCGATTGCATTGAAATCAATAGAAATCGGCTTAACAGATGCTGATTCTGCACCAAAATTGAACACGGTTTTACATCCGGACAAATTAAAAGCAACATTACAAGCTGATGGTAGTCAACATTTGGTGGTAAAGTTTGCATTGGCTCGTGTTGTTCATCAAGCCTTTTTAA
This sequence comes from Oryzaephilus surinamensis, assembly GCA_004796505.1. Taxonomy (NCBI): domain Eukaryota; kingdom Metazoa; phylum Arthropoda; class Insecta; order Coleoptera; family Silvanidae; genus Oryzaephilus; species Oryzaephilus surinamensis. The sequence goes on from SSSI01010851.1 coordinate 17,367, forward strand.
GACTATTTGCTGGCAATCAAGATATTATTTTTGTTGTTGAACCAGATAACAATAAGATTTATAAATTAAATGTCGCATTAGGAACAGAATTTACAGAATCTGGTTTATTTGATATGGAACTAATATTGGGTGATTCAGTTATAACGAATCCATTACGTTGGAATTTAGGCAAAATTGATATAAATGTTGGCGTCCAATCGAAACCTGCCAAACAACAACGTAGTATTAAACCAGAAATTCAACATTTATTTAGACCAGCAGAAAAACGTCCAGCTGAAATTGTTTCGGTTTTATTTACGGCTGCAACAGTAGCACCATTTTTGATTTTATTAATTCTTTGGCTTAGAATTGGAATAAATTTCAAGAATTTCACAGTGATTGCATTACCATTCCATTTAGGTTTTGGAGCTATTTTAGGTTTATTTACATTGTTTTGGTTGAAATTGGATATGTTTACAACGTGTGCATGGTTAATACCAATTGGTGGTTTTACATTTTTAGCTGGTAATAAATTATTAAGTCATATAGCGAATAGGAATCGTAAACCGGAAAAGGCTGAAAAATAGTCAGTTTATGTTGTATTACATTTAATTTTGTAAGAAATAAATTTCACATATTGTAAATGTATGTATTATTTGTTTTATTTCGTTTTCATTCCAAATTTAATATATTTTATAGTGTATTTCAACTTATCAGAATTACAAGTGGGTATGTAAATATGTACATATATGGTATGTAATGACGCAATTAATAACTGAGATTATCTTGTTTAAGTGGTTTCTTGATAATTAAATATCTGAGGATTTTGTTTAACTTGCACAATATACTCTTCTGCTTTACAACAAGCTTGTTCAATTTCGTAATTATGTGATACTAAAGCAACCCACTTAGCTTCTAATCCTTTCAATTGTTCACCACCTTTAGTTTGTAATGATTTCCTCTGCCAATTGACTTCTTGTAATTCTTGTCTTAATTCAGCTAATTTCTTTGAAGCGATTTTCTCTAAATCGGTTAACGTCTGTAAATATCTCTGCCATGCTGGACAACAATATTCCAACATTAGTTGTAAATTTAGTATACGAACAGCTTGATGTTCCAATTGAGCCTGAGAATTTTTAACGCATTCATTCCAAGCACCGACCTCATTCAATTTACCACTTGGCGGTGGCGGCAGTTCGTATCGTTTCATCGATAACGTTTCCATTGGTAAACGATTTTGTAAACGTTCGAATTCATTGTGCATTATTGATGTTTCGAATTGTGTTATATTTAATGGTGGTAAATGTTCCAAATAGTTTTTTGTGGGCCGATAACGTCGGCATTCTTCCTCGACCATGGCGAAGGCCTTAAAAAACATTTTATGAAAAATATTTAGGTACATGGAACTTTTTCGACTTACAGCTTCACGAACTCCAGGCTCATCATAACCTTGGTCAATATATGGTAAAGCGTCTACTATTATTTCTCCGGCCATTTGAAATTTATTTTAATTGTGTTTCTCGTTGAAAAAAAAATATTACCACAATAATAATAATAATACCACACAAAATATGTAGTCAGTTTTACAACAGCTTACAAGCAATAACTAAATATGTAACCAACTCATATATTAGTTGCTTTAATTTTCTTGTTGTTGGTAATAGTTGGATTTAAAGCACTTGAAAGAGAAAAGAATGGCTCCGCACGGTAAAAGTTGTTCAGCTGATGCAAATCATCATCATGATTCACCTGAAATGGGCATACAGTATAGTTTATACACAAAAATTAATAAAAATAACTTAGAGTGTTTAAATGAAAGTGTTGAAGGTACTGGAAAAAATGTGTTTAAACCGTGGGAGGAAAGATTGTATCCAGAAAAAGTGAGGTTATATATACATTTGTATTTACATTTTTTCAATTTTTCCCAGGTTTTTCTTAATTCTGTTAAAACAAGTAAATACTAGTTTGTAGATTCAGATGCCGACGAGGAACTATTATTTAACATACCTTTTGTTGGAAATGTTAAATTGAAAGGGATTATTGTGATAGGAGAGGATTCAGATACACACCCAGCTAAATTGAGACTGTAAAAAGAAAACATTGTTTTTGTATGATTTTACTGATATTTTTGTACTTTTAGATTTAAAAATCGTCCTGCAATGACATTTGACGATACATCAGTTACTGCTGATCAAGAATTTGAATTGAGTAAAGATATAATCGGTCAACTTGAATATTCAACAAAGTATTGATTTGCATATTTGTACATTGAAGTGCAAACTGAATAAATTACCTTTTGTAGAGTAGTCACCTTCAACAATGTACATCATTTAACAATGCATTTTCCGAAAAATTTCGGTGCTGAAACTACACGAATCCATTACATTGGTTTAAAGGGTGAATTTAGTGAAGCACATCATCATGGTGTAACAATTTGTAATTATGAAGCTAGACCGAATATATCTGATCATGAAAAACTTGGAGAAAATATTACACACCGAGTACAATGAAATGTTTTTTACAAGTAAAGGTAATAAAATAAAAAAAATGTGTATTAGAAGATAATCCATTTATTAACAATTAGTAGTTCACCTACTTTTTTGACAAGGTTGTTATAATATTAAATTATTTAATATTTATTACATATAGCTACTTTGTAACAATCTTGCGAAAAGAGTAATCCATTACAAAATTACATTTACTGTATTAAAATAACAATTGACTTTTTTGCTATAATAAAACATTACATAAAATGGAATGTCTTTTTATATATATATTTATGCATATAATATATAATTCTATAGAATTTTTTTGTATACTAAAAGGCTATCACTAAACATAATACATAATTATAATTTTTCTTCTTCAAAATATAAAGCTCAAGGAATCATTACACAACACTTATCTATTTACTAAGTAAACAGATATTATATTTAATGTACAAAGCTTTCATTTTTTTTAACGAAGACAGTGTACAAAAAAAAATTAAAATAATTACATTCATCAGTCATTTCATCTAAATTACCTACATAAAAAAAGTGAACAGTTATATTAAGAAACATTTTGTTCTAAAAAAATAAGATTTATATTTACAAAATAAGTCTCTATTGTTTTTCGAAAAATGTTTGCAATGATATGAATCGTTATTTGAAGATTATTAATAAAAGAATAAAAAAATTTCAATCTAGGAACCAAATTTTTGCGCATAATATTCATTTAATAGTATCATTTTGTTCGAGTGTATGATTTATTGGTGTAGTTATTGTAGCATCTGCGAATAGTACGTCTGGTTGTGAACCAGTTTCTTCAATCAATTCATCTGGAACTAATTCAATTTCACGGATAGTTGTTGTAAATTCTTTTATTGTTGTTATATCAAATGATTCTGTAGTTGTAGCTGGTAGTGTATTTATGTTAGTAAATAGCACTTTATCAATATAAAACATTGTTCCCAGATTGTAAACGAATACTTCACTTTCAACAATTGTAGCATCATTGATGTGAACTTGTTCTAAAAGCAAAATTAATTTTAAATTGAATAAAATAAAAATTCGTTTTTGTTTTTTACCTTTTCTAAGAACTGTGATTGTTTTATTTCCTAACGTTGTCAATTCGATGCCATTCTTTAAATCTTTATCATATAAACGTCCTTTAACGAAATGATTTAATAAAATTTGTAAACCATCACCAGTTGATAAATAATTGTCGGGCATTTTATCTAAACCAAGCACTTCGAATGCAGTATCAGTTGGTACGAAAAATGTATAACCAGTACCGGATACATGTGGTGCTAAATCGGCCAAATTTAAAAATCTTGTAATATGCGTAAAACGTTTATCACGTTCAAGGGCTAAGAAAGCGTGCGATAGAAATTGTGCACCAAACCATGGAAATGCTAATAATGGTGGTGTTTCTTTATCGCGATGTTGTTGATGTAATTTCGATACGACTGATTCACTCACAAACAATACTTCGCCGATAAACATGATATTACCTTTTGATACTGGTGTATCACCTTTAATTATTATTGCTCCATTCACGGTTAAGCTAGCTGCAAAAACAAATTAATTGTATTAAGTGTATATTTCATAAGCATGATACGAATATTATTTCATTGAATTGATTAAAATTGCTGTTTAATTATGGAAAATACCTACGAGTCTTCTTAAAAATTATGTCTCTTCCGCCTAATGTTTGTACAATTTGTCCATCTATAATTGAATCTTGTTTTAAACGTCCTTTAACGAAATGATTTGTTATAATATTTTCTGTAAATTCTGGTACACTGAATGGATAAAAACCCCAATCGATTGGATGCCAACGCTGAAAGGCGTGATCAGTTGGTACAAACACTGTGTATTCTTCATCTAGAATTACGAAGAAGAAAAAAAAAATATATAAAAGCCTCGTTAAAAACAAGTGGAATTTTAATGATGTATCTGTTATTTTTATATGTACTCGTATGTATAAAAATTGTCCACTTTACTTACTTTCGTCAAGTAATTTGGACACATTTGATCTAGAAACGAAATGTTGAAATACTCGTACACCACTTTTAAGAAACGACAAAACTTCCATAATATTTTCAACAAAAGTGGTATTGAATTGATTTTTAGTGTCTTGTTCTTTTTTAGATGTTATACTTTTCGTTGTGGTGGAAGTTGTTTCTGTTGTTTTCATAATTGTTACACTTTGTTCAGTTGTTGTTGTAGAATTGGTAGTTTTGTTAATATTATCATCATCTTGAAATAGATAGTTATCTAATACGACTAACAAGCCATTTGGTATAACGATTTTCTTTTGTACAACATTCGCTTGATTCGCTTTCAATAAAATCGTTGTGTTTCCATCTGTTGTTGTTGTTGTTCTTTGAACGTGCACCGAACGGCCACCAAGTGTTTGAAAAGTGGTTGTTGGATTTTCTGATGTTATGTTTGTCAAGTCGATACGTGATCCAAGCACCACATGGTCCAATACTAGTTTCTTTACGAGTTCTGGCTGTTGTAGTAGATTTTCTGCACGTTTTGTTGCCGAATTTTGTGGAGCTAGGATCGTAAATGGTTCGTCTGTATAATAACATAACATTATATTAGTGTAAACTGGGTTACATGCTATATGTGTACATATACTAGGAGGTGGATTTTTAACTTGGAAGGATTTTTATGGTACAATTTGCAATATAATAGAAATTTACAAGATACAACAACGAAAACTTGTACTTAAAGGTACATGGAAATAATTGAATTTATGGGCGATTCATGTCAACAACTAGATTATAAGCTTAAATATATGTGGTTCAATAATTTTGTATCATGTGCGAAATTGTTTCTACAATGCTTGTATTATTAACAAAAATTCGTTTCTAGTTATTTTTTCACAATTAATGAATTGTGAAAAAAGTGTCATACGTGTGAACTTTTATACGATCGTTTTAAATGTGTAAATGCAAACTGGTATACAGTTTTTAACTAGTTTAGTCACACATTTTTCTCTATAATAACGATTTATGTGTTGAATTGGTCGGTCATCTAAAATTTTTGTCATTTGACGTTCTTCCAATATAAAATTATCTAGTATATGAAGGGAAAAGTCACGTATTTGACCAATGTTATAACTTTCTAGGGTCGATCACACTTCTGTGTAATAATTAAAATGTCTAGAAATAGACATGAGAATTGAGAGGGAAAAAAATATATTAAACTTTAATGAAAATGATGAAATTTTCTCGATTATTATTAACTAATGATGATTGAGTGATGTGATGGAATTTGTGGTGTGGGGTTAAAATTCAAACACAATTAATAGAGAAAATAACATGAATAATGACTTATCACAACCGTATATAATATTAGTTTGTTGCACTTAAATGTTGAGAGTTTGATGGATTCAAGTTCTATTATAAGTATCTTTCTATCTCTCTTAAACATACTAAATTAATACTTCCTACCATACAGTGATGATGTGCTGCTTTTGACTATGTAAAAGATAAAATGATTGATTGCACTTAAAATTTTGCAAATTGCCTTGATGAATGAAAACAAATGTTTTATTTTTCCTTCCATATATAATATAATACAGATAATCTTAGACTTCTTAAGAAATTGTATACGTGTGAAAGTCACGTATAAATACAATATATATAAAAATTGGTATTTTCAATTAAATGGCAAAATAATTAAGATTCTGCAGTTGTTCATCTTCAAATGAACTAAACACGTTTAATACCTGCATGGAATTCTTATACATAAAATTGTTATTGACTTAGTCCTATCAGGTTTTTTTTATTTAATAAATTTTCGATAAGTTTTTTAATGCCGTAATGTTTTTGATTATAATAGATTCATTTAATATTGTACACATTTTACGAAACTATATTTATAATTACAATATTATATATTAGATACACTATATATATTTTGCTGTTTTAACTAACAAAACACCTAGTATACCGTTAATATAGCATTAGAAAATTAATTATCTCCTTTAACATAGCATGGATGATAAATTCACTTTAAAATGTTATTTACATCCACTCCACTTATGTATACCTACAAAATAATAAGAATATTTCAACAAAATTAATTTCCATGTAATTGCCAATTAACGAGACACAATTTATCAGTTTGTTTTTTGTATTTTTATTTTTTCTGTTTAAATACAAGAATTAATTTTACGGTTTCAATTAAATTTAACAATAATTGCAGAGTTGGATCAGTTGGAGGTGGTGAGTGACCGCTAGTTCATCATAATGACAACCAACACTGATTGATATAGCTAAAGAGATAGAAAATTAATTACATAGGTATTATACAAAATCTAATTATAATAACATATGCAATTTATCCATTAAAAGTTTAATATACGCCCATATAAGTATTTTTATTTATCATTCAAATAGAAAACTTTCGCGTATTATGTTGATGTTTTGTGTAAAAATTGTAATGGAAAGCTTACTTTATCTTATTTGCCTGAAAAATATCGTTACGTGTCGACACTGAAGCCTGGAAAAAAAACAAATTCGCTAAAAATATATTACTTTGTACATTTATTTTCGACATAAAGTAATGTTATATACTCGTATACAAATGAACGAGTTTAATATTATGTTTTTTAGCGCTGTTTAGAGTTGTACAAATAATAAAGTGAATATTATTAAAGGGAAAAAGTTGCGAAAATATAAAAATGTGAATTTAATTAAGCAATTTTTTAGTTGGTTGATTACATTTACACAAATTATTTAAAACGACCAGCAAAATATCCAGTATAAAATAATTAACGGTATATATTTATCTAAATAAAGTTAATATTTCTCAACTGTTTTGGAAATTATTATGTGGTGGAAAAGTGGAGAAATATACAATGGAATCATTGGTAATATGCGTAAAAAAACACATTTTTCAACAGCCTCCCATCAAAAGCAAAAAGGGAGAACAAAAGCCCATTTAATCATCAAGTGTACATTGTGTGTTACAATTTCCAAAAGCCATATAATAACCCTAATGTACCGTTCATGATATTTTACACGCTCTAATATAGTAAACATAAATTATTAATAAGGGTGTGTGGTTGTATAGGAGTTGTGTTTAAAGGCAAGCCCTTAAACAGTAATATTTGTTGTCAATTTATATTATTGTATGCTGTGTGAAAATTTATTTTTTTATATTATCTACATATATAAGATCAAAGTTTTATATTGAAAACGAGATGATGAAGAGAAAAGGAGCATCACAGAAATGGAAGAAGGCATCAGAGTATTAGAGGCTTTAAGCAACGAGAAAAGTTTTGAAATGGATGTGCTGAAAGGCAAATTAGACATTCAAAAACGTTTCGATTTCATGTTAGATAGTAAAAAAGAATGAAAATGAAAAGAAGTAGTAATAATTTATGAATGATTATCAAAGTTGCAAATTTCATATACATATTAATTGCATGTGTTGAGAAATTGACTTTTTTTCAATTTCGATACATTGTATGGAAGCGAGAGAAACCTTACGGCCATTACGTAATGGAATATGTCGATATAAGATTACATGCATTTTAAATAAAAACCAGTTTCCTGGTACACGATTTGGGTGTCAAAAAAAAAATGCATGTGGGAAGAACCTAGTTTAAGTGCAAAACGAATGCACATGCTGACTAATAATAAATAATTAGATTTGAATACAAATCCAATACACAGTTATTGAAATGTGTATAAAATATAATTATTTAAAAGAATTATTTGAGTCATACACGACAGTATGACGAATTTAATAACATTATTCATTTTCATTTGTAAAAACGGTCTTAATTATATTCTGTTATTTGATGGACAAAGGTGTGACGACGATTCTCAGTAAGTCCTTCAATTTTAAAGAAACATTACTAATATTATATTTTTATTATTATATTATTATGGTAATTATATTGTGAGAAAGTTTTCATAATTTACAACAGAAATAAGAGAAAAAATGTTCATATTTGACCCGATTTTGCCGTTATGGTAATAATTTTATATGTATGTATAGGTTTTTCTCTCGATAATATTTAATCTAAAAAGTATATAATACATTTACATTATAGATATTTTAGTTTATTTTTGTTGTTATTGTTTTGTTGGGGTTTTATTGTGGAATATTTGTTACAATTGTTTTCAAACTACATTTTCATACATATATTCGTGCATATATTACTCTTGTGGCTACCAATTTTTTACGATAATATATTTTTATATACTGCATTTAAGTTGGTGAAAATGCAAATTTTATTAGCTATGAATTAAGCAAAAAAAGGAAATTGCGTGTTTAAAATTAGTTCATAAATGAAATTAAAAGAAATACAATTCGTTAATGTTAAAATTTTAATCGATTAGTTAAATTATTCATCTCATCATTAATTAATTGTTTGAAAATTTAAATTATGTATATATTTTTCGTTTTATATGAAACTTTTTTTTGTTAAATCTTTAATTAAAAGCAGTAACAAAGTTCTATATATATATGTATAAATATTTGTTGCAACAGAATTTAAATTAGAAATTGATCAAAATGATATTTTTTTCTTCATAAATTTAAACACTTTAATAAGTATCAAAGTTTTCCTTAACTATTAAATACAGTCTCATCTGTACGAAATGTAATCACTTTAAAACTTGCAATAAAGTTTTTTCCACCCCCAACTTTTTAAAGTGACTCTGATATTTTTCTTAATTGAAGTGTTTTGTAAGTTACTTAACCAGATTTAAAGTATTATACATATATGTATATGTAAATAATGAATATAATGACGTCAATAAAAGGTTTGTGGTGTCCATTGACTTTGCGGTCAAGAGAAAGAAAATTTTATTTGTAAAAACAGCTGTTATACAAGAATTCATATACTCGTATAATATTGAAATAGAAATACAGTATATAATTAAGTATTTAACTGAATTTGTCTATTTTTAAACCAAGTAGAGTAATAAAAGGATTAATTTAAATAATTATATTAAATTGGTCAAAGAGATAACGTTATTATTATGGATTCATACCTGATATTTTAACATCATCATTATTAAAAACTAACCAAAGTGAGAAGAAATGATCAACTTTTAAATTGGCAGTAAGTTGTCCATCGACTCCAGTTGTATTTGGTAATTGATGATGGTCAGCTGATACCACAAAAAAGACCAACAAGAAGATGAATAATATGCCGGCACCACGACGACGTAGACGATGATGTAAAATTATTATATTGGCAGAAGAAGGCATCACTTGTTACCATACACACTTTTTCATAAAAATCTTTAGATATTATAAAGAATGATTAATAAGTAACGGCATGTGTAAGTTTTGTGTATGTCCGTCGCGGCTGGCTTTCGCACCGGCCGTATTTGCTCTACTACTATTCTCTTTCTCTGGGCGAAAATAATATCCACCAGCAGGCAGGCAGGCAGGCAGACAAGCAAGCAAGCCGTGGCAACCAAAACACAGAACGACGACGAAACCAGACGACACACGACGGACGGCAAATGGTTGGTACCTTTTCCGCCGCCACGGACACACATACATACATAGCATAATACGCAACCAACACATAATCGATCCGTTTATCTATCTAACACCTTTTTGACACTTTTCTTTTACTAATTTCCAGAATATTATGGATATTTTCATATGCATTATCAAATTTTCACTGATTGGATCTAATGGTGTAGTGTTTCTTTATGATTTTTATTTCATAAGTTCATAAACACTTTATAGGTGGTACTCTTTAAAAAGAGCGTATTTTTGAAATGGTTCATCAAATAGAAGTAAGAGTGCATACCAACTACATATATTGTTAGGTATAAATAGAAAAACATAGTTTGGAAATCATAATTTCAAATTATAAAAAATTAAACTTAAGGTGAATCTTTACATTAATTCGTTTTTTATTAACTAAGTATGATGATGGGAAATGTTAGATGCGTAAAAATTACTTAAAAAAGAATTTAATGAATTTGAATAATAGTAAAACTCGTCTTTGTTAACACCCTCAAACTCTCAATTTTAATCATAATTATCATAAAAGCAAAGTTACCAAAACTATGTTACGATATACCTTCTAATATTATTATAAGATAAAGTTTATATACATATATTTTAGTTGTATGTATAGGGCTAAAATAGAATAGAATTTATTAAATTTGTGCTCAACCCGAAAATTCTTAAGAGAAAAATTAAATTTATGATTTATATACAAGTTTGTCATAAAACAATATGTAGGAAATGTTTCTCGAAACAATTATTGTTTTAGTTAGTAATTTCATAATCATAAGTTTTCAGGACGATGAAGTTTCTCAGGTAGAGAAAGAAAAATATATGAGTATCTATACAGTATATTATACCATAATACATATATAGTTTCAGTCTATTTTCAGGCTAAAACTTATTATTATTATGTTATCTTTTTTCCTTGATAATAACAAAGAATTTTTTAAATTAACTTTATATTGTTATATGTGTATAGTATGTGAAAAAATAACTTAAAACATAAATTTTCGATTAATTACAATTTAAAGATGAAAATTTCATATTCATGTCTTGCTTGCATATCTTCTTTTTTCCGTGAAAAACCCAAAACATAAAAGAATGCAGGATATTTCCTAATAATGGTTCGTTTTAAATTCTCTAACACACCCCAAAATTTGTTTGTTGTCAGATAGTTGGTTGGGAACGTTATTTCATCAAAGCCCTTCTGGCTTGCATATAGTATATATGTATGTACATATATAAAATTCTCTTATATACGTATGCATATGTGTATTATACATATGTATATATGTATATTGGTATATGTGGTAAGAGAAAGCTCAGGATATCTGTTTTTGATAATACGAGTAGTAAAGGGGTAAATCTGGATAATATCAAATAAGAAATATCCACTAATGCAAAAACTGAATTTACAATTACACAAAATTAATATACCTACTGCTCTACATTAATATAAATCGATGTAATAAGAAGATTATCGAGTATGTAAATATTAGGTACACTGTAATGACAGTAAATTACTTTTTAATAATTAAATGCAGACAAAATACGGTGTGGAAGTTAATCGAAAATCGAAAGAACTCATTTCCTGGTTATTTCCTGTAAATCCGTTTTGCTTGTATAAGTTTTCCATCTACTAAATCATCACATTCACATTCTCTTTGAGTTTTCATTTGGTATATATATGTATATACGTATAGATATTTCTAAGAAGTTGATAAGTTGTCACCAAACTACTTCAATCCTTAAATCTGTGCTTTTCTTTTGCTTCGCGTACAAAATAAACAAAAAAAAATCAACACCCGCACCAGACTTTAAAGTAACTGAAAACTTTTTCGATGATAAAAACACAACAAAAAATTCGCATAACTTTTTCCTCCATTCTATTATAGGTATATACATATAAAATTTTTCGTTGTAGTTCCACATATGTGACACCTGCAAGAGTTTTTCTTGTTCAGGGAACACAAGTGTTGATAACGAACTTTTAATTTGCACTTTATATATAGTCTAAACTGAATACCAGAGACTTTATTAAAACTGAGAATATAATCAAGTGCATTCAAATATTCTAACTGAACAAATTTTCATTGTATGTGTGGAAAAATTATTATTAATACTTAGTCTTCGGCTGCTTTTATTGCCCCCTTGAAGTGTTTTTGTGCGGTTGCCATGTAGACCAGCATCACTAAGAAAAAAAAAGACAAACGATCTTGCGAAGAGAATAAGTTTTACAAAACAACATTTCATTTCTAAATAAATTAACTTATTTAAAGGAAAGATTAATGAACTTTAAAGTAAAATACCAAATTATTTTTTAAATATTTTATTTAATAATGGGTTTAATAATAGAAATAGAATAAAATAAATCAGTTCTTTTATTTTGTGACTAGGTAGATATATTAATGACTATGTGTACCATGAATTGTCTTGAATTTTCTCGTAAGAAGTTTTCGATTTCGTTGCAATTTCTGCAAAAAATAGTATTTAAATGAAATTAAACCCACAAAAGAAAAGTAAAACAAAAAGAATTCATTTGAAATTCAACACACAAACATTTCGTATACTTAATATTGATAACACAATAAATCACAAAGCTTTAAAATGAATTTGTGGAAATGTGGAGTGCTTTTTCTCTCTAACCAATTCCACAATTTATTTTAATGTTTTATAATATATTCATGGATTGTGGAAAACGGTCTATTTGAATGTCAATTTTAAATATAAACTATTTAAAACAAAAAAAACACATCTCGGTATACATATAAGCAACAAGTACAAAAATTTACATTTCAAAAATGGTTGTATGCCAAAATAAATATATAATATATATAGGCATGTGTTTGGATGATATATTAGTAGAAGAAACACAAAATCAATATTATTCATTTGTCATAAAATGGAAAAAGAGAGATTCCACTTTAGTAACATCAATCTTGTAAAAATTATTTGCCAAAAAAATACATTAGAAGCATTGCAAACGTTAATTTGCAATACAAAATCAATAGAATGCATTTTAAATAGATAGATATTAATTAAAAGCAAATTGAAATATAATTCTTACCTCCATTTTAAGTAGTTTGAGTGCCTGTTTCGATTCATAATTTCGTTTAGCTAATGCCACTCTTACCCATTCCGGTTTATCAGATATTGTTATATGTAATAAATATCTTATACCAAGCAAAACATGTTCCAGAAACACAAAAACCAACAACCATTCCACATCAGTCAACATCATACCTGCTTTACGTATTTGTGGGCTGAGATATAACAGGCCGCAATTTGTTACAATTGAAAGAGCACCCAATACTTCAAACACCCTCTTTTTTCCATGTACGTAAAAAAGAGAAATATAATAAAAAATATGAAAATAATCCCTTAGCTTGGCTTTACCTGCCATGCACCAATATCTTTAACTTTTCGACACATTGGCCTCTGATATATTTTACATAGTTTAAATGCATCAGCACGTATTTCCAATACATTATTTAATACAGCCCAAAAGGCTGCTACTGGATAAACAGATGAAAATAAAAACACATAACCGAATTGTATAAATAATTCTAAATAGTCATCGTAAGTCCCTTCATAATCTTCCATTTCACCTTCAATATTTGCACATCGAATACGTGTATCATCTGAATTAATTTCCGGTAATTTTATTTCTTTGAATAGTTTTGGTTCCATAATTAATGCTTGATTTTTACGATATGATTTTATTGATAGTTTTTCAGTACTGTCTTTTAAATATTTCAATGCCAATGGTAATATAGCTTCTTGTATATTGTTTATTGCTTGTGATATAATTAACATGATTTGTAATTGGTTTCTTAACATATCCATGTCACGTATTATAAAAGCAATATAGAATAATGACATGAAATTGTTGACGAATTCGAAGAGAACTAGTTTTGTGACACGATGACGGTCATATTGTGATTGTGTTCTATGATTTTCTATTAAAAACATATAAGTTAAATTTATTTTTGTTGTATAATTAATGCATTTACCCCATTCGGTTAAAAATGTCGCCAATTTTCTGTAATACATGTTGACAATAAAGACTAATATAGAATAAATAATACTGGGAACAATAACGAATTGCTGATAATATTCATTTAATTGTTTTAAAAAATCTTCTGCCCAAAAAGACAATAACATTAATAGAAATGCGCCAATTAAACATAAAAATACAATTGGAAATGATACACCATACATCTAGGATTAAATTTTAATTAAAAAAATTAAAACGGATTTTCCATTTACTTATACTTTTAAGTATGTGAAATAGCGTGTGTTTTGCGGCTGGATTTTCCCACTGACAGCATCAATGCCCATTGTACCACGAAAATTTGGACGTGGTTCATCTAAACTTGTCATGGTAATTGTACCCCATTTAAAAGCTAATGCATTACTACGACGTTTCCATACCTTTAAATAAATATCGGCCTTAATTTCATTTTTCTTTTTGTTAAGGGACAATTTCCATTAAACATATTTCTCTCATTCTATTCGTTTTTTAACCTTTAATATCCGTCTCATCCATCCCGTTAAGAACAGGAAGTTCGAGATAAGACTTTAGAATATATACTGTAACAGAGGGGCTTTTCTCTTGTACATGCATCTTTAACGCTAAAATGTTTATATTCTATTCTGTTATATTTATATGATAAAAATCTATTTTCGCGTACCATTCAGATGAAACTTTCTTATATATACATATATATAAAATATAATCCATGGCAGTTAATCTGTGCGCAAAATAATTTCGAAGGAATAAAAGGGGTGCCAAGTTAATATTACCGGTGAAAGATAGAGGGGTTGCAAAAGAATGTATAGAGGAGATGAAAATAGTAACAATAGATGAGATAAATGGGCACGTTGCAAACTTTTCCCATATAATAGATCATTTTTTTCTATTCTGCATGGTATATAGTATATTCGTAGTTTTGATGTTGTAGTTTAATTTAACTATTTCAATTACGAGAATTTAATTAAAGTTTATGTGAATATATGTATTTATAAATAAAATAACAAAACATAATATCACTGCAATATTTTTAAAATCTTACCTCTAGAAATACAGTTACCCAAACTACATTGAATATACAAAAAAATGGTATCGTTTCAACGGAAACTAATAATAGTTGCAAGAAACCCAAAAACATTGGTATTAGAAGTGCGGATGTATAAAAACCCAAAAATGTGAAATATAAGGCTATTGATTCACCAAAATACATGCGTATCTCTTCTGTAACAATAAAAATTTTATTATAAATACATATAATACAAATATTTTAAAAACTAAAGAGATAAATTGAATCATGCTGTACAACTTATAAGACGCAATAATTTTGTTTATATTGTTTTTGTGAAAATTTCCTCATTTACTATAAAATGCTTTCTAGATTATTGTTACGCAACGTTTAATTTACTAAAAGTTAACTTTAATGAACTTTTAGTTTATGTTTTCTCGCAAACATTTCTGTGTGTGTATGTACAGTACGTGTTGGATTTATGTTTATTAAACAAACAAAAAACAAAACAATATTACCTGAAAATATAATATAAATGAAAGAATTATAAATTATATACCTAATAGAGAATTTTTATTTATAACACGAAATAAGAGAATTATGTGCTTAATGAAATTCTTTTTTACTCTCTCGTGTTCGTTGTTGTTATTAGAGAATATATATATAAACATAATATGTACCCAAATAAAAGTGCATAGTTTGAAAATTTCACAAAACAACAATGACATGTCAATAAATTTAAAAGTTAGTTTTATAGAAAAAGAGATCCTAATTAATTATTAATTGTCTTTTTCCAATTGGTTTGTTGCAAAGATGAAACATTTTCCCAATTCAATGTGCTTATTGAACGTTTTCGATTAAATTGGATTAGTCTAGATAGAAATGCATATTATTAGCTTTTTAAGTAATTAAAATTACGTTTTAACAAACTATAATAATAATTTTAAGAACATATCTGGTTTAATCCTTGTTTTAATTGAAAAATTTGCTAGAAAAATTCATCTTGCAAACAAAGTGATTTTTCGCCATCTAAAATTCTATGTAATAAAACAAAAAGGCATAAATGGAATGGGTAATGAGTTGTTAATATGCACTGTTGCTTCATTAGACTATCTCATTAAAATAATAAAAAAACACACTACCAATTGGTTGTTTTGCAAACAATCTTTGATACCAATTCGCTCCTAATTTCTTCAATTCGTCTTCATCATGTAATGGATAACATTTTTTTATAATATTCCATTTTTCGCATACTTGTAAAATAGATTGACCCTCATATAATGTGTAAGTTGTGTAACCAGGAATGTGTGTTTCTTCTGGTAATGCACGAATATTCTCCAGTTCATGTCGGACAATTGTTTGTCGTTCAGACATTGTTAAAAGATCATCTTCATGCATATTGTCTTGTAAAAAATCTTCTAATTGTGCCACAGTAAATTCACGCATCTGTCCACTACTATCTTCTTTAATCATTTCCATTTCTTCCGCTGTTTCCAGGAATTTAATCCTAGATGCTGATATATGAAACACAAAACCCTACAAAAATAATTTGTAAATTATAATAAAAGTTTTTGTTACGACTAAAAACACTTCATCTGGTTTATAAGGTTGTCGCATAATAATTAATTCTGCACCACCGTCTCTACGTTTGCCACGTATTTTTTCTACTAGCCATTTTATTGTTGTTTCATGTACTTTTGGACGGATGTGAAGAACAATATATGTTGGTGGTAACGTATGTAAATCGTTTATTTCATCTGGGATATTATCACCATCTACTAAACGTTGTGAACTCATCGTATCTAAAATATTAAACGAGTATACAGACTTTTTTTATCAGAAATCCAAATTCCAAAGATTAAACAATGTGTTTTTATTAAAAGCAATTCATCAACTCTACATTGTATCGTTATTTTAAACCATAAAAATTGAATTTATGAACTCTTTACAATATATGTTCATGCTTACCACGTAAAATATCGAGGCTTTCGTGTATATTCCATAATGTATTAACAGAAGAGTCTGTTTCACGGCCCTCATTATCTGGATTATATGAAAGGGATGTTGATGATTGCGATGATGATAGCAAGGATGTTTTAGATAAGTTGTTATGCTTGATATTATTTGAATTTGCAAGCATATTATACAATACTCTTCTTTTATATTCTTTATTTTTTGTTAGTAAAATTATTTGACCAAACCAAACTATAAAAACTGCAAATTTCTACTGTCGTAAATATACCTACAATTAAAAGTTAAAACCTAAAACAGTTTTATTTTGTGTATACTGTATTGTATACTATAAATCACTTGCTATAAATAAAACAACCTACAGTTTATACAAAAGTACATAATTTGTTAGTCAGCGTTAACATTATACATAATTAGCTTTTTAAAACTATATTTACCTTGTAATCATGTAAATTAATCGGTTCACTAATTTTTAAATTGAAAATTGATTAATAAATTCTGTGTATGTCAGTTAATTTTTCTAATGTATGATGTATCTATTTTGGTGATTAGTTAGTGGTATGGTATACATAGTTAGTATGTATAGTAAACTAAATTACTAAAAATAATTTTTGTCATGAATTTAAATGCCACGTGCAAGTCGCATTACGATTTACGAAGTGTGTTAACTTTTTATGTCTTCAGTTATTGTACTCATACTTAGGTGGCAGCATCTAATGGAAATAACTAAGAAATAACGAATACTATTCATATAACGGAAGTAGTTAATGTTTTAAGCACAAGATGCATTCTATCTTGTATTTTTTAGGTATTTTTAAGTTTCTTGTTCTGTGCTATTCAAATTTCAAATTTTGACAAAAATTTAATAATTGCGGTATCTATTCACAAAATTTGTAACTAATAGAAGAAATCTGTAATAGTTGTTGGATGTGAGATGTGACATCTGTTGATAGAATTTACTAAATAAAGTTTAAATTCAGTAGGATACGTTGAATACAGAACACGTTTAAAATTTAAAATTTGTTCTTTTCATTATAATTTTTCACATAACCGGCAATAAATATTTATCTGTGTGTAATAAAAACTAGTCCTTCAAAAGCACAAGACAATAAAGAAATTAATGATCAGTTTCAGTTCGTATTATGCATATATGTTAGGTATATGTATACTTATACGTGTGTGTGATTATTAATAAAACACAGTTTTCAATTTACATATGAAAAGTTTATTGAACCGTTTGCTATTCAAATTAAATGGATGGGTTTCGATATGCAGAGACACAAAGGCATGTTTTAAAATAGTCATAGATAAACCTTGGATTGAAGAGGAATTTTCGAAAATGAAAATCCATTCTATAAATATATATTTAAGATAAACTTCTTATTTTGAACTATAATAGGAATGCGTATTAATTTACAATTTTAAAATCTATTGATATATTCTAATAAGGGATTATTTCCAGTATAATTTATTAAGATTCTGGAAAAGGCATCGATCAAGTCAGGTTGAAGTTGAAGTGATTTTATCACCCCCTTTTTAAAAAAATTTGGTACTTGAACATTCCAACGAACAAAATGGAAAATGTATATCTAAATATAGATATACTTAATCTTGAAATATTGAACAAAATTAAGCGATAATAACCAGTATTTATTTCTTTACAGTTTTAATTTACTTTAATTTAAAAAACAGTACCAGCATAAATAAGTAACATACAATTTAATTGAACACAATACAATATAAATTGTATTGTATAATAACATAATATTGTATGGCAATTCTTTTGTGACAATTTTTTTAAACGGCATTTATGTTTTCGTCCGTTAAATATCAACAAAAAATACAAAAGTTGTACATATTTATTTTAAGTTAATGATTATTTTCCTAAATAATATGGAAAGGAAGCGTTATACTTTTTCAAGTTATTACATAATTATAGTTTGCTAATTTGATATAGTATTACATTGATAATGATTTATACAACGTCATCATATTAAGCTATTTTAATGACAATTTAAAAAGAATTACACAGGTACATATCATATGTGTAAACATTACTAAACAATGACATCGCTAAAAACGTTTAAGTATCTTAATATTTGTATATTACTATCTAATAGTGGGTGAATTGGCATATATTTTTCGTTAAGTAATAATCTATCGTCAAACATCAAACCAGCATACACAATATTATAAAATGTTTATTTCGTTTAAAAACTCATTCGCTGAAGCAACTACAGCAAGTCGCACTTCGTACTTAGTGAGAGGTGATTGTGTCTTTTCTTTTTTTATTTAAATCAAAACTGCACTTTTAAATTGTATTTAATTGTTTACAAATCGTTTTCTAATTTCAAACGTATAGTTTTAGTGTGTAATAATATTTTAGTTATGGTTTATTTTTAAGAAATTTTCAAGGTAAGTTAAATGTATATTTAAATATTTAGTTATAAAATCATTATTTCTCTATAACCTTGAGTATAATTATAAATAAAAGGATGAAAATTTGTATATATGCACTAACCCCTTCTTAAAGTAAGTATTTTTTAGAAAATATATCACATTGTGCGATATTATGTAATTGCAATGATTTACAATAAAAATGACGCTGTACTTTGATATTATAGAAATTAAAAAAAAAAACATGACTGATCTATTAGATGAATCTCCGGAAAAATAATTAATTTACGAAATAATTTTTATATAATTACATTTAAGGTTTTATTTGACTAAAGTAATAACTAAACTATTATTTTATATAATTTTTTTAGGAACGAATAATACTTGGATCGAAAAACGTGTTTTAGAAGATTGAATGGTAATTTGGATGAGAGATTTTTTCCAAGAAGAAACTAACAACACCTCTGCCGGGTCCAACATCTGTTGTTGGTTGTCGGCTGTATTAAAAATTCTCAAAGACTGAAATAATAGTAAAAACATAGTTAAAACTACGTGTTTATGAAGACATAAACATAAAAATTAAGTATGGATATCAGTGAAGAATATAATAATCCGAATCCTAGGGATAATGCTAATTTTTTGTCGATTCTATTATTTACGTAAGTAGCATTTTATCATGTAAACATTGAGTTTTTACCAGAAAATTCATTGAAAAACAAATACGTATTTTGTTGTAAATATATTCTAATACAAATATTAGGTATATATTTATATCTATTATTCTACTTTCTTTGGTAAAATAAATATTTAGTTATTTACTTACCACTAGCTTTTTATCTACAATATGATAATAATATAATTAATATAATAATATATAAGTAGGTATATAAAGTGGTATTGTTTTTAGCGTTTAAAAAGATCTTAATTGTGTGTTTTAATAATCGCATGCGATTTTATTCCACCCAAGAAAACTACTTGAATAAAACTAGGTATTATATTTCTTACAAGTTTATTCTAATAGTAAAGTAAAATTTCATATTTAAATGTAAAATTTCTATGTATTTCGTAATTACATCAAATCATTTATGATAATTTTTTTACTCTGATTTGTTTTAAGTTGTTAAAATTTGAATATAATTGTTCATCGATATTTATATCAATATATCACGTACATTCTGCATATCATCATTGTATTAAATATTATTTGCTTAAAAAATATAAATGTTATCTGTTTCAATAAATATTTTTTAGTAAAATCATTATTGTGTGTTATGGAGTTAAAAAACATCATATCAGGGGGTAAATTTGTACACACAGATGTTTCAGGGACAAAAAAAAACTATTATCTAATAGCATGTAAAGATAATCTCTGACAAATAAGGGGGATGTGATTTTTATAACATTTAATATATAAAATATAAATACACATAATAATCTTATAGATATATACATACATATATAGTAAAATAATAGGTATATAATTATTTATTTATAACACAATATTGATGTTTTACATAGCAATAGCGATTTAAAAATAAACCAAAGCTCTTTAAATGGGTACATAATACGATTAAATTTTGCAATAAGAGGATTAAAAGCAGCTGATGTGTAAAATGAAAAACAATTAGGTAAATCAAGTTTTTATTTATTTCAGATACACAATTCCTTTGTTCAAAAAAGGCTATACCAAAGCACTAGACATAAAAGACTTGTATAATCCATTAAAAAGTGATAGAAGTACATTATTAGGAGATCGATTAGAAAAGTAAGTGATGTAAATTGTTTTGTTGTTGTAATACAATACACCATACTAACTATTAGATAATTAAAAACAGATGGACATTGTTAGAAAACAGCTTATTTTGCATTTTTTTTTTTTCGTTACAGAAATTGGAACAAAGATGTGGAACGAGCGAAAAAACTGAACAAATCAGCGAGTTTATTAAAAGTGTTAGTGAAAACATTTTGGCCAGAATATTCAATATTGGCAATAATGTTAGTTGCAATGGATTTAGGTGCACGTTTAAATCAACCTTTAATATTAGGAAAATTATTGGAATGTTTTCGTGATGATAGAGGACTTGAAGAAACTGATGCTATGTATTATGCGTGTGGATTAATAGCATTGAATTGTTTGAGTGTATTTCTAACAAATCAGTATATACTCTTAGCATTCCATTATGGTATGAAAGTACGTGCCGCTTGTTGTGCTTTAATCTATCGTAAAGCATTGAAATTGAGTAAAACGGCACTTGGTGAAACTGCTAGTGGAAAAATTGTTAATTTATTATCGAACGATGTCAGTCGATTCGATATTGTCTCGATAATGATTCATAGTATGTGGGAGGCACCACTTGTTGCCCTCATTATCATGTATTTACTGTATACTGAAGCTGGATATGCTGCATTAATTGGAATTATACCAGTTTTTTGTGTTGTACCATTACAAAGTTATACAGGAAAATTATCAGCTATTTATCGTAAACAAACAGCAATGAAAACTGATGAACGTGTACGTTTAATGGACGAAATCATCTCTGGTGTACAAGTGATAAAAATGTATGCATGGGAGAAACCATTTGAGAAGTTAATAAAGTTTGCACGAAAGTCTGAATTAAAAATTGTTAAAAAATCATCATATGTACGTGGTTTATTTATGACATTCAATTTATTTACAACGCGTGTAGCATTATTTTGTACATTATTAACAATGTCACTGATGGACCAAAAAATTACGGCAGCAAAAGTGTTCGTCTTTATGTCTTATTATAATGTTATAGCACAAACAATGTCTACAATGTTTGTACGTGGTATATCAGAAGTTGCTGAATTATTAGTAGCAATTAAACGTTTACAAGACTTTTTGTTGAATGAAGAATTTGTGCCATTTAAAAATCAACAGAACAACAACGATGATGCTGTTAAAAAATTCAATAATGATTTATTGTATTTGGATGGATTGTCTTCAAAATGGTCACCAAATTCAACAGAATTAGCTTTGAAGAATATTAATTTACATATTAAGGAACGAACATTAACAGGCATTATTGGACCAGTGGGTAGTGGAAAAAGTTCATTATTACAAACAATACTTGGTGAAATGGTAATTAGTGATGGTACTATACAAGTTAATGGTAAAATTGCATATGCATCTCAAGAAGCGTGGGTATTTGGTGGTACAATTCGACAAAATATTCTCTTCGGTTCGGAATACAACCGTAAAAGATATCATGATGTGATAAAGGCGTGCAATTTAGAAAAAGATTTCAAACAATTTACTGATGGTGATGGTACGATTGTGGGTGATCGTGGTGCATCGTTGAGTGGTGGCCAAAAAGCTCGTATTAATTTAGCTAGAACCATTTATCGTGATGCCGATATATATTTATTGGATGATCCATTAAGTGCGGTCGATATACATGTCTCGAAACATTTATACGATGAATGTATAAATGGTTATTTGGCGAATAAGACTAGAATATTAGTTACACATCAAGTGTATCATTTAAAAGATGCTGATCATATTTTAATTATGAATAATGGTTTAATTGAGGATCAGGGAACATTCCAAGAATTACAAGCCACCGACAATATTTATGCTAAATTACTTATAAACGAACCAGATATGAGCGAAGAAGAGAAAATGAAACAATTGGAGTCTATGAAGTCGCCTAGAAAGATGTCAGCAAGAACAATGTCATCAACATTGAGTGCAATTAGTGATTTAAGTATACCAGAAAGTTTAATGCAAGAAGTTGTGGAAGATGAGGAAGAGGAAACAGTCCAAACGAAAACTATGCAAGAAGAAAGTTCAAAAGGCAAAGTGCACGGTTCTCTATTGTTTAATTATTTACTAGCCGATGGGAATTTCTTTTTTGTAATGTTTGTCTTGTTTCTATATATTTTAACGCAAACATGTGCAAGTGCTGTTGATTATTTCGTTAGTTTTTGGGTAAGAATTGAAGAATCACATATAAATTATACTGATTTATTGAATACAACATTACAAATCACTGATGATGATGTATTTATTGATAATAAATACACAATTTGGACAACGGAATTTTGTTTATACGTTTATGGATCATTAATAATCGCTTTATTTATTATTGCGTTAGCAAGATCGTTGTTATTTTATCTTTCGGCTGTAAGAAGCTCCCAAAAATTGCACGATATAATGTTTTATAATGTTATAAATGCATCGATGAGGTTTTTCGATACAAATCCAAGTGGAAGGATTTTAAATCGTTTCTCTAAAGATATGGGATCTGTTGATGAACTTTTACCAAAGGCTATTTTAGATGCTGGACAAGTAAGAATAATTTTCATTTTCAAACTCTTTATTTATTTATTTATTTTTTTTTTCTTGTATATTAGATTCTTCTTTTGATGGCCGGATCTCTGGTATTAGTCGCCATTATTAATCCATACTTTTTGATACTGGTAGTTGTATGTGGATTTTTCTTTATGCTCATTAGGCATATATTTTTAAAGTCATCGAAGAATATTAAACGACTTGAAGGCATAAGTAAGACATTTGTTAAAAGTTAAAAATTCAGTTTTACTTTATTGATTCATTTTTAGTGCGTAGCCCCGTTTTTACTCATTTAAATGCCACAATTCAAGGCCTAACAACAATCCGAGCGTACTCAGCTGAAACCGCATTAAGAAATGAATTTGATAAACATCAAGATTTACATACCGGTGCCTGGTTTATGTATATTTCAGCCAGTTCAGCTTTCGGTTTCTATTTGGATGTACTATGTTTAATATTTGTTGGTGTAATAACAATAGTTTTAATAGAATTTGGAAAATGTAAGTATATAAAAGAAATTCATTTTTAAATTATTTTTAAAAAATTTTTCTTATAGTTTTCAATTTATCTGGAGCTGAAGTGGGTTTAGCAATTACACAAGCCACTGCTTTAACCGGTTCAGTGCAATGGGGTATGCGACAATCGGCTGAAGTGGCAAATCAATTGATGTCAGTTGAAAGAGTATTGGAATATAAGAGTTTGCCAAAAGAGCAACAGCCAAAGAAACCGATTACACCGCCAAAACAGTGGCCGGATGAGGGACAAGTTGAATTTAGTGATATGGGCTTACGTTACGATGAAAATTCACCATTAGTATTGAAAAATTTAAATCTAATCATAAAACCAAAGGAAAAAGTAAATAAATTTGTACTTAATAAGTTTAAGTTTTAAATACGGTTTATTTTTTATAGGTGGGAATTGTGGGTAGAACTGGAGCTGGTAAATCGTCCCTTATTTCAGCTTTATTCCGTCTAGCAAATTTAGAAGGTGAAATTCGTATAGACGATTTAAATACCAAAGATTTAGAATTGGCAACATTACGTTCAAAAATCTCAATCATCCCACAAGATCCAGTGTTGTTCTCCGGTACATTACGTTACAATTTGGATCCATTTGAAGAACATTCGGATGAAGTTTTATATAAAGCCATCAATGATGTAGAGTTAAAAGATCCAGCAAACATAATAAATCGTTTAGAGAATCATGTAATGGATCATGGCGCCAATTACAGTGTTGGACAGAAACAATTAATTTGTTTAGCACGTGCCATTGTGCGAAGAAATAAAATTTTAATGTTAGATGAAGCCACTGCCAATGTGGATCCACAAACGGATGCTTTAATACAAAAAACTATACGTACAAAATTTGCTGATTGTACTGTATTAACAGTTGCACATCGTTTAAACACAATTATGGACTCTGATAAGGTGTTGGTAATGGATGCTGGCACAATGGTAGAGTTTGATCACCCGTACGTTTTACTACAAAATGAAAACGGCGTATTTTACAAAATGGTAATGGAATCGGGCAAATCAATGTCGGAACAATTAACAAAAATGGCAAAAGGCAATTTTCAACGGCAACGTTCGGTACCAGAATAAGTTTGTAAATATTTTAAGATAGACTCAATGAAATTAGCCAAAAAAACAATAGTTTCTAGTAAAATTTTTATATGAATTTACACTTTGATTGTGGAAATTTCCAATCAAAATTTTGTTAATATATAAAAGAAATTGACTTAATAATGACTACTTAGAATATTTTAATTGCATAAATAAGTGCTACACAGTGCTACAACAAGTGCCTTTTAACCCAAAGTATTTATACGTGCCGGTGCTGTTCTTTTTTATTGTTTAAGATACTCCAATCGCAATTGTATTTATAAAAATATATTTCATTAATAAAAAATAAAACCTGTTTTTTAATTGAGTTGTTTGTAATAACGACACAGATTTAAAAGTCGATATTGTTTTTATTTCAAATGACTTGTACAGATTCGATGAAAAAAATATTATTCAAAAAATTGTAAAACTATTGCACTGCAATTTTTGTTTATATAGGTATTATTATGTATGTTTAAATACAGATTTAATTTTGTATAAATTAACATTAAATAACAATTTATCTACATTTTTATCAAATTTAGAAATATTTATAAATCCAATGAAAACGCACTTAAATTACTAGAACCACTAGTTGATACACTAGTCCAGTCTGAATCACTCATAGCATCATCATCGTCGTCATCGTTATCATCATCTTCATCTTCCATATTATCCAGATTGTCATTATCGCTGCGTAAATCAATTAGAACGGCATCTAAAAACGTTTACGAATTTGAATAGATTATTTAAGACTTGTTAAGATATGTACATCATACCATCATTATCGGAACCATCATCATCACTTCCTTCCAATTCATCCTCATCTTCTTCCTCTTCCTGTTCATCTTCATCGTCTCGTTGCCGTCCAACATCATAAATTCTCACTACACTCTCTTGCACCGTCTGATACATTCCCTGATTTTCAACAATTGCTATTTGTGTATCATAACAATTGACAGCCAAATCATAAATATTCTTTTTAACATCAATTGTTGCTATACTCGAATAATCTAATGCATCAACTGTTTTAAAACTTGAATCATATTGTGATTCACCATCTAATTCCTGTTCCATTGCAATTGCATAAATTGCATGATTTACCGGCGAAAATATAACACTACTTTCATGTAAAACGGGAACAGTTTTTAATAATTTACATGTTCTTATGTCCCATACTTCTGTATTCGATACAATTTCTAAACCATTTGGATGGAAAACACCGCTTTGAGTTTGATTTAGTTTATCTAATTTGTTAATTTGTTTGCCAGAATTAACATCGAATAACACTCCATCAGAAAGGACTAGTTCATCGTTTATGCTGAAAGTGGCCTTATTTTTCGTATATTGGTTACTGATTTGGGGCACTAAACGTGTAATTTGTTTTCCTGTTGCTGCGTCATAAATCTGTAAATTATATTTTTAATTTTTATTAAAAAAAAATAGAATATACAATGTAATAAAATTTATTACCGATGCAGTTTCGTTTTTCGTCCCAATAATTTTATCTTGTGTAGCTTTACTAAACTCCGCATATTCTTCATCATTCAAAGGAAACTTCATAATATAATCTTTCATACACCATAATGCCGTTATCGGTCTGCCCCACGTACAACTAGTTAATAATAATTCACCAGTTCGATTTGGTTCTAAATTAACAATATAATTATTATGTGCTTGAAACATATGATCTTCATTTCCAGTATGTAAATTAAATAATCGTATTTCGCCTGTATAGTCACCAACAATTAATGAACGATCATTTGGCATAAATTTTGCACATGTAAAGAAACCATCATCGGAATTTGAACGCATTGTTTGCACAGGACAAAATCGCGAATGGACAAAACGACGTTCCATTGCCTTCGATTGAATGCCTAATTGTCGCCGAGCGGTACGTATTGTAAAATTATTTGCTGTAATTATTCGTGGTTTCGGATCTGGACATTTGTGTGGACTGGAAAAAAATAATCAATTTTATTATATGTTATACGTAATATTCATTATGGTGGCATATTTTAAACATGGCGTTCTTTTCGTGGCTTAAAATGGTTTCAAGTTCCATTTCAGTTTTTGCTAAATGTATAAAAAAAAACTTACATGAAAAGATTGAATTGTGGACATGTGGACATTGGGTTCTTACACAATGCATGCTGGTTAGTTAAATATTCAATTATAATAGAATCCAAACTAACACGCGGCTGATCATTAGTTAAATCTTCATTTATTGATGGTGTACGTACAACAGCCAAAGGTAATTCACTAGTAATTTGTTTCTGTAAACGTGAATTTTGTATTGGTGTTTGATTCTGATGTTTTTTTATAATTTTTATTGACGGTGTTGTTGTTGTTGTTGTTGTTGAAGAAATACCATTACAAACTTCCATGTTACTTGTAGTTGGTGTTGTACGTTGCGTCGATGAAATACTTAAACGATTTCTAGACGGCGTTAATGCAGATGTATAACGAAATTTTGTTGGTTGATGCGCCGACACTTGTACAATTGCATTACTTAAATTTGCTTCTTTTATTAATGTTGATGCGGTTTCTTGATAGCCTTTTGTTACTAAATGTTGATGAATTAGTTGTAGAAGTTGACGATCGTTGAATTGAATTTTTGTTTGAGCAACAACGTTCGCCTACAAATTAAAAAAAAAAACGATAAATATAATATATAAATATGTATTCGTTTATTATTACTCGATGAATATTGGATAAAGAAACATCTAATTCGTTTCCTGAATGTTTTGTTTTACCAGATAAACGTTCTAATAATTCTAGAGCATATTTTTGGAATGCAACATGTTCTTGTCGTTTTTCTTGTAATATAGGATCCCTCATTAAATCTAAAATATATGTATTATTAAAATAAATTATGTCACAAAATAAGAAATACAATTGATTTACTTTGTAATTGTCCACTTGTAAACAGTGGCAATTTTGTAACAATTTGACAAACAGTTTCACATCTTGCCAAACCAGCCAATGCTTTACAAGCCAACGTACGTATACAATCAGCGTCTGTTATAGGTGTTTTAACATTCATTAATTGTATTAAAACCATTATACCACTATTTGAACGTACACAATCCCATACTTTTTGTATTAATTCTTCAGAACTTTTATATTTTGTTTTTTTATTTGGTGAATTTGTGGCATTTAATGTAAAACGTCCAATTGTACCACCAATACGATGTATTGGTGCACAAACACAATTTCCTATAACTCTTAATGCAGCCTTTTGTACTTCAACATCGGCAACAATTTCACCTTCAGCTGCACCTAATATTATATTTATACCAAATGTTAAATTCTCTTCTGGTAAATCGACACGTTCACAAAACAATAACTGTACTTTTGGCATCACACAAGCAATCGCTAAAACATCTAATGCTGAACGTACAGTTTCAGCACGTCCACTATAATTCCATTCATACGTAAATGCAATTATTTTAAAAAATAATGTAATATCGCCTAATTTAAGTAATTGATCTACTGGCGCCCAATGACTTCTAAATGGCATATTTTGTTGTAAAGTTTCAATTTGTTGTTGTATTTCTTCGGGGGATGATTTACATGCTTTATATGATGGTTGGGCTGGTGGTAAACTTAATGCTGGACGTTCATTTGGTCTCAATTGTGATCGACGTAACTGTTCAACTTTAGCATACAAATGTGCTTCCAAATAACGACGATAAGCAACGCAAACATGACGAACAATCTGTCTAGAAGCACATTCTTGATCATCATTTGATTGTGGACGAGTTCCATCTGGTAAAAGAATCGGTAATGTAGCTATAACATTATGTAGTTTACGTAAACCATCTTGTGCATCAAATTCTTCTAAAATTATCTTAAATTGAAATGAAACACCGAAAAACATTATAGCCTGACAACGGCCAGAATCATGAGAACATTCTAATAACCATAAAGCGTATTTAACTAGATTTGTAATCACATATTTCGGTAATAAACATACTCTTTCCATTGCTTCTTCACAATATCCTAAGTAATATAAACATGTTGAAACTCCAGTAGCCGCAATTGATGGTCTAGGTACTTCTAATAATGCTTCCAATCCTCTACAGTGTATAAATTCAATTGAGAACTTTTTATGACACAATAACGAAGCGAGAAACTTTAATGCTTCAAATGCTAAACGCGCTTCACGTGTGCAACGTACATTAACATAACATAAAATTAATTCTAGTGCATCATTTTCAAACACATGACTTAAAAACTCTTGATATTCACCCATTGGTGTTAAATAACGCAATATTAATATTTGGCGTGTGGCTAAAGTTGGTGGAAATATTTGTACAGTTCCAATCATAAAGCTTTCTAATTCCGCCCAACTGGAGTTACTTGTTTCGCTATGATTGTTACGTTGGGGACTAGTTTGGACAACACTTGGTGATATATTTGTCTCTGAACGAATACACTTTCTTTTATTACGTACTTCTGGTGTTTTTTCTGGTGACCATGCAATATTTAGTCCATTTTCACGTTGTCGTTTCAACGGTTTCGTACTATCGACAGATGATTTAGATAAATGTGCAAATGGACGTGATAAATTCGTACAAAATTCCGATGAATTTTTTAATCTACGCAGTCTTTGTAACAATAAAGGCACCAAACCACTGTTCTGTTCACGGAATTTCGTTGCAATCTCTGCTATTTCCATTGCTGCAGCTAATAAACCGGTAGCATAACTTTGTAAAGGTTCTATTGAATTTGTAACCCATTTTATTAAACGATTTATGAGACTATCCATGCTGTCTTGTTGGAAGACAACGGAGGTTTCTAAACCTGGCATAATATCCAGCATTAAACGACATGCGGCAATATTTAATTGATCAATATCACGCCCAGTTATTCCTAAACGACTGTAATATGTGTCGCGTAGATAATCATTAACTAATTTATTCATTAAGTTGTCTTTACGGAACAGTGCTTTCAATATTTGGCCTAATTTACAATCTGGATCAGTTCTAGATGGATGACGTTCATCAAATGGATCTGGATCCATTTTTTGATAGTTTTCTGTTTCAATTTCGATGATTTCCGCAAGTCTGTAATACATACATATTTGCAAATGTTATGAAATATTTTACAATATATAGATTACCTTGTAAGTGTTGGCAATGGATCGTAGTTAGGCTGTGAGTGTTTTTCTTCCCATGTTCTTAACAAAGTTGTAACTTCAGTCATTACTGATGTATTATTATTACTATTTTCACCCATTTTATTTTGTAAATATATATTAATTTACAGTATATTTTTAAATAGAATTATAGGCATGAGGTAGACTGACATAACCTAAATTTTTTTGCAAAGGAAAAGAAATTTTATTTCCACAATTTATAAATATATATATTTATATCAGTTTTAACACAAAATCAAATAAACCTAATAAACTTTTTTAAGTACTTAATTTGACTTTTAATTATTAATAAAAATTATATTAAAACGATCTATGATTAAAACACAATTTACAAATTACCAGATTTTTCTGTTAGTGACTTCAGTTTCGCCAACTATAGAAAATGAATCGTAGAAACAGGCGTACCAATTCAAAACATACTCAATAAGTTTTGATTTGTCAGTTTGAAACGACTTGTAGGAATTTAAAATAAATTCTGTTAATGATTGTATTAATTATGTTAATTACAAGTTTTCACTTTGCATATAATAATAATATTTGTATGGTATTTTAGTCGAGTTCAATTTCCGGTTGTTGGCTACACTTCTGTTGACATTTTTTTTGTGTTAGTGATGCTCTCTGTAATAAAAACAATCTGTTTCTGTTGTCAGTCAGCAAATGGCGTCTAAGGAAAGGTGTACAAAAAATTTCTGCGTAAATAATGAATGAATACAATTTCGTTGTTATAAATTTCATAAAATTGTGCATAATAAAATAAATTCTATATTTACAATATAAATTAATGTGAAATAATGTCTTTGTAGATGTAATTGTTGTCCATTTGGATGAAAATCAACCATCAACAAAAATTTCCAAGTGTTTATTGCATATAATACATAAACAATTTTTGGTAATAATGAACGAAGAAAGTGATATTATAAACAAAGTTGGTGAAGAAAGACATAATATGTGGCCACCGATTGATGGTGCTAATGTGAGTCCAATCCAACATCATCAACATGTCCCACCGATGCCCACTACCCCACAAGGGGCGCCAATGAGTCAAACTATAGAATATGATTTACCAATTGAATTAACACAACAAGGATGGCGTAAATTTTGGTCGAAACGAGAAAATCGTCCATATTTTTGGAATAAATTAACCGGAGAAAGTTTATGGGAGATGCCAATGATTAAACCACATTTTGATCCAATTACCGATCCATTAGGAATATGTGCACCACCAACACCGTCACTACCACAACCACCAACTCTTCCACAACCGCCCACAACATCAATGAATCCAAATAATGGACCAGTGACGGTAATGAAACGACGTCCTTCTGAAGACATGAATGGGCCGCAACAAGTGAAAAAATTTATATTGGCTGGACCATGGGATTTGGATGTACCAACGAATGTTATCATATTGGAACGGAGTCCATGCGTTTATATGCATTCACATCCTGAAGTGGAAGCATACAGATGTACGTTATTGGCAAAATTAAGACAAACTTATCAAGAATTGTGCCATTCAAGAGAATCAATTGATGCTCCAAAGGATTCATTTAACCGTTGGTTAATGGAACGACGTGTTATCGATACAGGTTTCGATCCATTATTGCCCAGCAATTGTTATCCGGAAATTTCTCATTCTATGTATAAAGAAATCATGAATGATATACCTATTAAATTAGTACGGCCGAAATTTACTGGTGATGCAAGAAAACAATTATCTAGATATGCAGAAGCAGCCAAATCGATTATGGAATCCAGAAATGCAGAAGCTGAAAGTCGTAAAGTTGTTAAATGGAATGTAGATGAGACGTTCCAATGGTTGAGGAAAACGGTTGGTGCTACATATGATGATTTTCAAGATAGATTAGCACATTTAAAGCAACAATGTCAACCGCATCTAACAGATACTGTAATTATTACTATATTAATTGGTTTTTGTGGTGTATCTTTACAGATTTCGTGTTTTTTTTTAGGTGAAATCGTCTGTGGAAGGAATTTGTTTAAAAATATATAATTTATCTTGTGAATATGCAAAAAAAGTACGTGAAAAATCAAATATTATATTAAAAGAACATGGCATGGAACTGCCACCACCAATTCCAATGCAAACAACACGCAAAGTCTGGTGTTATCCAGTACAATTCGCCATTGGTTGTCCGAGATTACCAGTTGTTGAATATTTACCAGAACGTGATCAAGCCATGTTACGTTTTCAGGGTGATACATTGGCAATTAATACAAATTATCTACAAAAATTGGTAAGACACAAATTTAAATTTGGCTCTATAGAATTTGAATTAAATTCTAGTTACTTTTTTAGGAACATTTATATCGTCATAGTTGTTTCGATGATCGGAAATTCGAATTGTTTATACCACGCGTATGGGTAATGTTAAAACGTTATTCAACATTTATTGGTATAAATCCCTCACCAAATAATGCTAATGTCGATATACAAGATACACAATTATCGTTGCCAGTAACTGTTTTCGAATGTTTAAACCGTATGTTTGGTGTTACATTTGAATGTTTTGCATCGCCATTGAATTGTTATTTTAAGCAATATTGTTCAGCATTTGCTGATTGTGATTCATACTTTGGAAGTAGAGGGTAAGAAAATCATTAGAAACTAATTCAATACCTAGCATATCATTTGTTTTGTTGTTTTCTGTTTAGACCTTTTTTACAATTGAAAGCAGTTTCGGGTTCGTTTGAAGCACATCCACCGTACAGTGAAGAATTAATGGAAGCTTCTATATTACATATGGAACGTTTATTAAGTGACAGTCCAGAACCGTTAAGTTTCGTTGTGATTATGCCCGATTATAGAGAACCGACACCATCAGGATTAATACGTTTAGAATCGAGTCAATTTAAAAGAAAACAGGTTACAATTCCAGCTTTTGAACATGAATTCCGACATGGATTTCAGCACGTTTTAAATAGGTATGTGTTTTTGTGTACAACAATTTTAATTTAATTGTATTGGATTTTCTATAGATCTGAACTAAATGTGAGATCAACACATGGTACTGTGATTGCATGGCTACAAAATTCAGCTGGACATCAACGTTGGGAACCGTCTGAGGAACGTGTAAAAGCACTATTGGAGGCTTTTAGACCGGGCAGAGAAAGAGAACGTGATAGACAAGAATTATTAAGTCCTACTAGACAAGGTAATACATCGGACACAAAAGATGTCTTAGTTCATTAAAAACAACAAAACAACAACAAAAAAAACTTAATAAATTGCCATTAAATTAAATATATTATACATATATAATATATATTATGAGAAATTTAACCGCATTTATATAAAATGAGGATATATTTTATATACTACTAAAAGAAATTGTGTTTTTTAAATATTTTTCTCCGCGAATTTATTTTTTACTTATATGTATAGACGTACCTGAAATTTGTTTCATATGTATTTTTTTTTAAGATGAAATTGCTTTAGACAGCGATTTGTAAGTTTCATTGTTAAAATTTCATTTAATTTAAATATTTGAACATTTGTACATAAAGTATGCATATACATATGTATATTACATGAAAGAGAACATTTTTGTTTTACAAATTTATTGTAAAAAGTGCTATTTTATATTTGCTTATTTGTACAAAATTGCTTTATTAGGAAAAAAATGATTTCTTTTTTAGTTTCTATAGCTTTTTTGTAATTTAAAAAATTAACACAGTTAAACATTTTTAATAGAGAATATATAAAGTACTATTAGAATATTAAATTCAATTATATATAAAAGAAAAGTTGGTTTTTCTTTTTCCCAAGTAGAATTTGAAAATTGCTTTAACTATTTTTTTAAGATATTTAAGTTTGACCGTTTTCTAACAGATGTATCACCATAGACTTTAATTCTAGGAAACTGTAATTGCAATATAAAATTTGTAATGAAGTTACTATATCTACTCGCAGATGGCACCACAGGTTTTTTTTTTTATTAGAAACCATTTTAGCATTATATTTAAGTTTGACCGTTCTCTAACAGATATCACTACAGACTTTTTAATTCTAGAAAACTGTAATTGCGATATAGTATTTGTAATGAAGTTAATGTATTTATCGCAGGTGGCACCACATGTATTTTAATGTACATATATTCTAAAATGAATTTGAATTTCTTAAAATCATTAAACAAATTTTTAAATACAATTCAAATGATAATTAGAATTTATTAAAATAAAATACGTTATTATTATGTATTAATTATATTTATTAATGATTCAAGTATCCACTAGACAACTACATATATTGATAATTAAGGAATATAATAATTTATTTTATTATTATTTTTATTCTTAATATTGGCGCCCTTAAAAAAATTATTAATTCTTTCTTAGGCTCAGACTTAGAAAATACAGTACACTTTATAATTTACTTAATAAATTGGAAAGAAAAACTTTACAAAAACAAAAATAAAGAACGAAAAATTGAAATAAAAAATAGTTTAAACACGAAACTACAACATTTTACACTATTTTTTCCAAGAAAAATAGGATAAAAATACATACTATAAATACTATAATATGTAATATATGTATATTTATGTATATTTAATATTATTTATAAAATTTATAAAACAAAAAAATAAATGTATGAATGAGATTGATATTATGTATATTCTATTCAATTTGATAATTACACAAAAAAAAAAACAAAAAAATTGCATATTGCATAAAGCCGTAGGCACTGCCATGAGGTAAAACGTTGATTTTTTCCATATATTTATATATTCGTACAGTCTTTATCACAGAAAATAAAAAAGTATAAGTTTATTCACACCAACAACAACAACAATAATAAAATAAAAAAAAAATGTCTCTAATAATAAAGTTTTTCTCTTATACAAATAGTACGGATAGTAAATTGAGGGGCAGAGGGGACAGTAGTAGTAACTATATTAATATTATGCATAATAATGAATGAAATTAGTGAAATATATGACTTACGAGGCGCCAGCAAACTTTATAACAGAACTATAACGACGTACTGGTGACAAATCTATACTACGAGTATCTTCCATTGATTTCAATATCATTTTAGAACGTTTTCTTGGTGGTAAACTTAATTCAGGATTTGGTGAATTTGGTGGTGTAATAATTGGTGATACTGGATTAGAATTTGGTGGTGTTAATAAATGTTCTTCTTCAGATGATTGATGTTCAGCTTCAACAGCTAATGCAGCTTCAACACATTTTCTTATATCATCACTAGGTGTAGCGGCCATATTAAATGCAGTTGTATATTGCACTGTGGGTGTTGTAAAATATGCTGGCTGTCTTAATTGTGTATTTTTCGATATAATATTAAATACAACTTGTGGACTTGGTACTTTATTATAATCATCAATTATATCAGTAATGTCTGATGATGATGCGGCAGCAG
Source organism: Oryzaephilus surinamensis (assembly GCA_004796505.1). Taxonomy (NCBI): domain Eukaryota; kingdom Metazoa; phylum Arthropoda; class Insecta; order Coleoptera; family Silvanidae; genus Oryzaephilus; species Oryzaephilus surinamensis. Next base: position 53,223 of record SSSI01010851.1, read on the forward strand.
CAAGTAATTCAACACCACCACTAGGTATTGATGAATAATTATAACCAACATTATTTGAACGTGCTGTAGTATAAAGATAATAACGTATATCGGCATCATAACTAAGCGGTTGTTGTTGTTGCTGTTGTTGTTGTTCATGTTGTATAATGCTAGCAGCGGTTTCTTTTAATAAAATATTTTCTTTGTCACTGCTACAAGACAAAGATTCATTTGATGTTGTTGATGATGCAGATGACGACGATGATGATGATGATGATGTACTGGGTGGTGTGGGTGGTTGTGGTGGTGGATTTGTATTGTCCGAATGACTTTTTATATGGGCTTCCATATTCTTCTTCGATGTAAATGTATCATTGCATATAGTACATTTATAAACTTTTTCACCATAATGTGCCACTTGATGTAATTTCAATACATGATTGTAACCGAAACTTTTGCCACATATTTCACATGAATATGGTTTTTCGCCAGTATGCGTACGTGAATGTACTTTCAATTGTTTACTACATGTAAAGCCTTTCTGGCAAACAGTACAAACGTATGGTTTTTCGCCAGTATGCGTTCTCATATGTATTACCAATTGTCCACTTTGTATAAATGTTTTTGAACATATATTACATTTATGCGGACGTTCCCCAGTATGTATACGCATATGACGATGTAATTTACCAGAATGTTCAAATGCTCTTGAACATACTTCACATTTATATGGACGTTCTTTTGTATGTATACGTCGATGGACACTTAAGTTCTCTTTAACGCTAAAACTTTTATTACAAAATTCACAACGGAATGGTTTCTCGCCAGTATGTGTACGATAATGACGTGTTAAACGTGCTGGTACAGCAAAAGTCTTCGAACATATATTACAACGGTATGGATCATCACCAGTAGTACCATTATCTTTGGTATTGTTATTATTATTATTGTGGGTGCGTTGGTGGGCTTGAAATGCCGTTTTTGATGTGTACATTTTGTGACAAATGCCACATTCAATGCTATTTTGTGGTACAGTAGGTCGTTGTTGTTGTTGTGATTGTTGGGGTTGTGGTTGGGATAGAATTGTTGGTGTTGTTGGTTCAGTTATTGGTAGATCTGGACTACAGACCACTTTTTTTATTGGTATTATTGGAGTATAGGATGCTTCTGTATAATAGCCAACCATATTTGGTTCTTGCCAATACTCTTCTGTAACAAAACAAACAATATTTATTTTTATCTAAATTAAAATATGTAGTTATTTTCTTTTTTATTTTTTGTTATAAAGACGCACACACACACCTTCATTTTCCTCAGTTTTGCATTTAATTAAGAAATTTTTGATAAAAACTTCATGCAACTCATTAATTTTATCATTTTTTGACGACATATTTTTTTTAAAACGAAAAAAAAAACTAAAAAATTGTGAACTTGACTTAACGACGACGTTATTATGCTACAGCAACACTACTTGTACTAAAATGCACAAGATTTTAAGAAAAGAGTGCGTTTTATGGATATTTGGGGGATGTATTTTTGGCTCCGCCCTATGCGTGTGTGCATTATTGCGTAGGTGGGGGATTAGGTCGGTTTTTGACCCCTTAAAATGTACATATTACATCCGAAAAGGAAGAGTGTGCTGTGCAGGCAGGCAAGCCCTCTTTTATATAGAGAAAAAAAGTCAATGTACTCTAGGCATCTTCAAATTTTCATATCGATTTTTTATTTTTTTTGATGAATATTGTGTACAAATGTATATAATTTAAATAATTAATGTGATCTAGTCGATTTCACCTTTTTTTTTTTGTTGTTTTTAATATTGCGTAAATCATTCGTATAGAGTAGGTCATGATAATATTCGTTAAAAAAAAAATAAAAATTTGTCCAAAACAATACACACAGATTTTTATTATCTTTTAATATTGTTTAGCTCAGATTAATTAGCTAAAATAAAATACATAGAAAAATGATTGAACACTTATATACATATATGTACATATATGTATGTATTTGAATACAATGTTATTTTATTTATCGTAAAATTTATATTTAAAACGTTACACGAGCATTTGATGCATTGAGGCGAATGACTAGTTGATTTCAAAATTCATACAATATATGAATGTGTTGTAAATATATGGCGAGGTCGCACGAGCTTTTATAACATAGTCATTCGCCTCCACGTGGAGTTCCTCAATGCTTTTTACAAACGATCACCGACCTCGACAATCCACAGAGAGACGTAGGTCGTGAGTTTTGGGTGCGTTCCTTTTTCCAACCCCCTTTTTAAAATTGAACCAATACTTTTTTGTTAACATATTTATTATTTTAACAAATATTTTATGATCAGTTTAAATTTTTATCAATTTATATAGCAAACTAAGATCTGTACGTAAGCTTTAGGGCTAGGATTTAGATTATTTAACTAGTAAATTTTCTATAAGTCGGTTGTGAATTTGCAATAAATAATAAATAAATAAACATTTTATACTTACCAATAAGAAGGCTTGATTTATAGGCTATAATGGACGAATTTTTTTTGAATCACTCACGTATTTATTTTATTTTATAAAAGAAAAGTGTAATTTCTTTTTACAAATTTCAATTGATTTGAATTGTTTTTTTTTTAAGCAAAAATTTTTATTTAGGAACCACCTTTACGTTGGACTAAAATCAAACTAAAATGTTTACCTCCTACATATTCGGTTGTAGTCGACCATGTCCGAAGTGTTCGTTCGTTTTGCTTTACACGTCCCTAATCCCCTAGTCCAGCATTGCGATGGCACTGGAGTCTGGCTCGTGTAAAGTAGACACGTGGAGGTACAATACTTGGGCATTTCAATTACAAACAAAAAATATTTTTATAAAATATATGTTGTATTTTTCTTATTAAAAATCGTTTCATCAATATATTTTGAATTAACTTATTATTATTTTGATAATAACAAATTAAAATGAAATCGTTTATTTAGCATTATCGTTATTATTACATGAATTTATGATGCGTGAATCTATAATCAAATAAGTCTGGGTCAAGATGTTTCTTAGTTTACCTGTAAATTGTTTCGTATACATATTAACATTGCCAATAATGCATTATTAAAACAGGACAACGACTTATTTTGTGCTTACCATTTTTTCTATCTTATTATTTTGAAAAACTAAATCAAACTAAATAAATTTTCGGTATGAAACTATTTAATTACTATAAAAAAATTAAATTATTATTAATATGACAAAAAAAAAGTATAAGACGATGAGTGGGTAGTGAATTCAATCCTTGCACAAGTCAAATTTCTTTATCACTTGTTTTTTTCTTGGCTAATAATAAACAAATGTATAACTTTATCACGAATGTAATATAAATTATAAAAACGTTGATTTTTTTTGGGCATTAACCTTTATGCAGTACGAAATTACGAATGATGCTCCACGTGTATTTTAGTAAATGAAATGCCCAAGTGTTTAGCCTCCGCACGCTCAACCATAATCGAGGCCAATACACCTCCCCACTCTCTCGAACAATATTATTATCACGCCAATAGGACAAACATTGATCGTTTGTGCTGAACATAAGCGGTCTATTTTTTTTCTGTTGTTTTAAATAATGTATTAAATTTAATCGTATGTAATATTATGTACACACACACGTGTATTTGCAACATATTTTTTTTTGGAAAATTATAAGAAAATGCATTTTTAAAATAAAAATAAATTTGTAATTACATACATATATTTTAGATTAGAGGAAAGGGAAAGTTTACATTTTGAAAGGCACGAATTTGAACGAAAGAGAATGTCGAACGAGTACGATTCGGTTGTGGCCACCTTGACCAATCTCAACATAAGTTAAGTGTGCCTTGTTTTTGCGTTGCGACTTGCGTTCAGTGTTTTCAATATATTTTTTCACCACAATTGTTGTGTATTTTCTATTTTTTTTTTTGTATATGTATATAATGTATATGTACATGTTATTATTTTATTTAATTTTTTAAGAATTATCTTATTTTTTATTATTATTAAATTAGGAATTTATGTTTTATTTTTAAAATGAAATCTAATTGCAAATAAAAATCCTTGACCTTAAAAAATAGAATCACATTATGTATATATTTTTTGGCAAGAAAAATAGTAAACACTGGTTAATAAACGTTTGTACACTATGTAGTTCAAGGCATTATGATATTATTACTTATTAGGTTAGTTAAAAGTACATAATATGTATTGAATTTTTATTTATTCCATTTTGGCGTTATCTTATAGAAGTAAATTATAATTATTGTTATCTTAAAAGATAACCAAAAATGTTTTAGTTTTTTCCTGAAACTGAATTCTATGTTGAAAACTAGTACTTTCGATTTCATATTGTTGAAGGGCGCTTTTGATGCGTGTAGGGGAATTTTAGGGGAATATAAATGGTGTGTAGGGCAACATAGGGCGTTGCGTTCTCTCTTATATTTAATGTAGGAAGAAAAGGTTATTGAACTTGATGGTGTTGAAATTGCCCAAAAAAAGTCATTTTACAAATGAAATAAGAAAAATGTTTGTATACATATTGATTTTTTCACTTTTAAAGTTGTATGAGTAAATATTTTATTTCAATAAATAATTGTAATAAACAAGACAACGTTTTATTTTACCCATATTTTATTTATAAACACCCAAACATTTTTGAGAATTAATTGTTTAGTATATTAGTACATACATATATTGAGAGGTCTTTCAACTCAAATTTCATCATTCTAAATGTATTTCTATAAAGTGCATTAACCGATTTTTATCTTATGGGTTCAATGTATTTTTTTGTGTGATGCAGGACGGAGACAACATGAAACATATTTTACTTTTGGATGAAGAAGTCAGTAGAGAGGCGATTGAACCCAAAACTAGGGTAAGCATTGGCAACTTGAAGCCTATGGCCACCAAAAATACGGCACGTGCAAGGAATGTTCCACGTGCATATAGTGCGAGGTTGTTGAACTCGAAAATTCGAGGGTCCTAATGTTGAGTTTTGTGTCCCCTCAACATTTGAAACATTTTGTGGATCAATAATAAACTACCGAAACGCAACACAAACACAAGAATTGTATTCGAAAAAAGCCCACCCCTAGAAGATAGTTAATATGAAATGATGATGATCTGAAAGGGGATGTTTTCGTTTATAAATAAATATACAAAAAGGGAGAAGGATGGAATTAACGCACTGTAAAACATGATAAGATGTATTATGTTGTTTGTTAGTTAATTTTTACCATTACATATATATCATTTTAATGAATAATGATCTTTTAAGATAGACACGCATTTTGCTTAAACATTATTTTTTTACATTCATACAGATCCTACACTTTATTTATATTGTATATTATAAAAAAACATTGATATTAATTAATTTTCAATTTAATTATTTACACATATGTTAGTTTATTTTTTGTATAAATTGTAAAGGTACATAAGTGATAAAAATTAGAATATAAAAGGGTAAATATTATTTATTTAAAAAAATATTATCAGTGCCACATATCAGATACTTGTTAAAATTGAAAATTAATTTGGGTTTCAAATTACAGTATACTGTATTGGAATACACACATCAGTTAAAAAGTAGTCGAAATTTCGAGAAATACACTTTACAATGCAACAGATGGTGCAGGTAGTCTAATATAATTTAGATATTCGGCAACTAACAATGCATGCATATGTATTACTGGTTGTCTAAATTACAGTTTTTTCCCGCTAAATCGTCTTTTATAATCTGCAATTTTTGTTTTTTTAATTGTCAAAATGCTTTGAGTTAAAATAAAAGCCAGAAATTTAAATAAAATGTTTATTAACCATATTCACGTTCTACAATAATAGGTGAAATAACAGTGATATTGACAAAAAAAAAAAATTAAAATTAAAACGTTTATTTTGTATCAAAAATATTCATTACATTTAAAGAAAAATCCAAAAAATTAACATTAAACTTACAAAACTAGTGATGTGAATTTGAATTAATATTATTATAAATATAGAAATTTATAAAAATGTTAATTTCGTACGTGCCAAGTTTACATGCCACACATTTAATTCTTCATATTCTTCAATACAAGCATCCACTTGATCTGGTTTATATCCTTTCGATACACATTTCTCTGTGGCACTTGATATAGAGACAACTTTTTCATCACCAGCTAATTCACGTACAATATTAAATATTTTATCATTAATATTTTGTTGTCGTTTATAGCGGCTATCATCTCGTGTTTGATTCAATGAATCCTTACTCATTTCCATTAAACGTATCGCTTCTTGTACATCATCTTTCTGTACAACATCCGATAAACGTAGTCTTGCCAATGCTGTTGACAAACGCAAAATACCCAACAAATTTCTAGCCGATGTAAATGTTACATCTTTTGCATTGCGTGCCACACGTCTTAATTCAACATATGTAGAAACAATATAATCGGTTAAATTCTCTGGTATAACTGGATTTTTCAATTTACACAATGCAATATATTTACGCATTATAGACATATCAATTGCTTGTACATTTGTTGGTGGTTGTTCAGAATGTTGATGGACATATGCAATATGTTTAGCTAAACGTAAATCATTATCACGATTCGCTTTATCTTGTATTAACCACAACAAATCAAAACGGGACAACAAAGCGGCTGGCAATTGAATATTTTGTTCAATTGTACGTTTCGTATTATAACGTCCATATGCGGGATTTGCAGCCGCCAATATCGATACACGTGCATTTAAGCATGTCATTATACCTGCTTTTGCAATACTAATTGTTTGCTGTTCCATTACCTCATGTATAGCTGTTCGATCGGCATCTGCCATCTTATCAAATTCATCAATACAACAAACACCTTGATCGGCAAGCACTAAAGCACCACCTTCCAAAATCATTTCACCTGTTAATGGATCTTTCATAACAGCAGCTGTTAAACCAACACCAGATGAACCACGACCAGTCGTATATTGACTACGTGGTGCTAAACGATCAATATAACCGAGTAATTGTGATTTAGCAACTCCAGGATCGCCCATTAAACATATATTTATATTACCACGTATTTTCATACCATTCGAATTACGATCAACACCACCAACTAACAACAATAACAGTGCTTTTTTTACATCCAAATGACCGTAGATTTCTGGTGCTAAACTTGTTGCCAGTTTCGTATAAAAATCACTATCGGCTAACATATTGATTTCTTCACGTGTTAAAGCTGAATCACCTTTATCGGCTGTTTTGTGCAATGAAACCACTCTCTGAATAATCAAATAAAAAAATTAACTAACACAATCTTAATATTGAAAGAAAAAAATCTATTCATTTTACATGTGCCTCGATGAATGTTTCGGTCAAAAGTCCTCCAGTAAGTTTTTTGAAGCCTTCTCTTAACAATGGCAAAAAAATTCCTGTTACTGTTACATGATCGCCTGGTTGGGCACGTCTAGTAACTTCACCACGACAAAAAACAGTGATTTGCCTTGGTATATGACCGATTGGTACTTGGTCACTCTACAAAATTAACCAATTACTAATTTAAGTTAAAATCGCAACTTTTTGTATTGACTTACATGTTCTTGTATTTTAAGTTCTTGAAATTTAACAAACTTTGATCCTCTAGTTTGTAAATATAACCTTCCACCGGATTTATTTACATTGCAGTCTTCACTTGGACACATAACGATTGGCATAAAACTTAAACCATTTACTGGTTGATATGTTTCCGATCCACATTTATCACACGCATATGTAGCAACACGCATCATTGGTTTCACTTCAGTACAACGTGTTACAATACCTCTAACAGTGACCAACTGACCAATATTCTCACCTTTTACATCACGAATGGACATTGGTTTCGTATCTTTTTTCTCTTCGAAGTAAATTTCACTAGAAACGAATCAATTAATGTAAGCAACAACTTTAATTTTAGTTATCAAATTACTATCGTCTCATTAATTCCGTTGGAAATTTATTGGAATCCGCATTTGGTTCATTCGGACGATGTACTCGTTGTTCCATCATTTTTCGGTGTTCTATAAACACATCTAACGCATCCTTGGCAATAACATCATGTTGTATAAATTTTGGTAGCATTTCAAATACAACATCGGACACCAAATTCGTATAACGACGTGTATTTTTCATAATAGCATCGGCTAATTCTACATCGAATTCGTAAACATCGTCCATTTCCACATACATTGAAACCTGTTCGCGATGTGCCAGTTTCGTCAAATGATGATAGTATTTGAAATTTTTATTGCCAGTATTGTCCTCCGTGCAAAATTCATTTAAGAAACGTTGAAGCAATTCTAAATCAAACAAGTTTTATGATTAAACATATATACACTGAGATTTACATTACCTTTATCTTTTTCGACATCACGTTTCGTTTTAGCCATTTTACTCAAACGATAAAATAACACAAATCCAACTAAAGAAATATACGAATAATATGAAGAAAGTCTAGAAAAGCCGTTAGATTTGAGGTTAAAATGTACTTTTGGCGCCAGTTCAGAACAACCACCATAAAAACATACAATAAAAAGACCCTAAAGAAAGAATTAGAATAATTTTTGTTTAGGTGTTTTTAGCCTACTATGTTGCAATCTTGTATTTTAGGACTTTAGGGCCTTATCCAAAAATTGACAATTAATTAAAATTAAATTGATATAAAACGAAATTATAAACTAAAAACTCTATTTTAAATTTAAAAAAAAATCCAATGGATAAAAATAGGTAAATAGATACTTAACATTTACAAACTTAAATATTTAGATTTCTGTGCATTTTCCTTATTTTAAAATTTATTGCTAACTTCATAGTAAAGTTTAGTATGCAACACGCAATACATCATGTTTCCATTTTTTAAGGATATTTTATCTATTATTTACAATATTTCTGGGTAAATAGAATAAATTAAGTTTAAATTAAAAATAACAAAAATTGACGAAGTGGATACATGTATTGTCGTCAGTATTTATTGTGCCAAAACAAATACATATATTACCTTTAGGTTAAAAATTGAATAAATAATGACAATAAAAAATACAGTTAGGAAATTAAAAAAAAGGTAATTTCGTATATAAACACAAAAGAAGCTGAAATATCTCAAATATAAATGGACACAGGGAGACATAAAAATCGAATAGTTGATATTATAAACAAGTACTGAATACTAATTACAAGTCTAGTGACTAGTTTGGAATGGAAATACTCATCATATGAGTGGAGAAGTGCACGTGATGTTATAATTTTAAATGACTTCTGGCAACATTTTACTACACAGAACTCGTGCTACTTGTAAATGAGTGCTTTTATTAGTAAAAAAAAAAAATTATTCTAAATTGGGGCACTATTCTCGAATTACAACAAATATTTTACAGTAAACAAATAATGGCTCTAATAAATAAATTCTTTACAACATCTTCATCGTCTCGAAAAACAACACAATTCAGCAACAAGCAAAATGCAGTTAGCAGGTGTGTATTTATTTTGTTTACAATCATTCTTTTCCCTTTAGCATGTAGATATGTAGTTATTTTATTTAATTATCTAAACTATTTTTAAATTAAATTAGAATATTTTGTTTAAATAAAGTTATATTAGCGTTTATTGCTTGTCGTGTTTTTGTTTATTAAATTGTGTACATTTAATATAGTATGTGGAGGCATGTGACTTGTTAAAAACATGTGACTCCACAGATAAATACATAATACTTTCGCATTAAAAAAAAACTATAAAAATTAAAAATAATATGAAATAGGTCAACGTGATTTCACGCAAATTTTTTATGAGGTATTATTATAGACGATTTATAAACTAATAAATGTATTATTTATTTTGTTGCAGTGATAAATTATTTGCATTTAATGCAGAACAAGTACGTTTAGTACTGTTTAGAGAATGCGATTTTCGTGGTAGAAAATTATTATTTGATTCGCATTCAATCAAAAAAGTTCCATTGAACAATAATGAGAAAGAAAATACTGAAAAATTTACAGAAATATCTAACGGTTTCGGTTATTTAGTAAGTAAACATTCGATTTTAAAATAAAATACATAATAACATTTACTTAAAAAATTAGTTTACAAAAAGCCAAACAGATTGTGGACAAATAGCTGAAATGATATTTGGATCAGTTGCCATGAGTTATCGTGGCACATATTTTAAAATACACAATTTATTTAATCCACCACGTTTAATGTTTACACAGGTATATTATTTTAACAATATTTTAATACTTGCTTAATAAAAATCTCTGTTTGGTTAAAGGTTTTTCCTAGTCCTCCATATCCAAATCGAAAAAACTCATCAATTTCTAGTCGCCATTCGATTCAAAGTCTGGAACATTCCATAAAATTGGATGATTCTGGTGCCAGTAGTAATAATTCAACTAGTGAACAGCTCTCTCAACATAGTACAGTGTCTGATACAGTGTTAAGTAAGCGAAATTTTAGAAAATATTCCAACATATAACATATTTGCTTAATTTAGTATGTAGAAGTTCACCATTAGATGTTCCAAATAATGAGATATCAATATCGAATCCAAATATCGCTCCAGATTCCGGCTATTCGTATAATAGTATACCAAATTATCCGTTAAGTTCAAGTAGTTTGTATAAAAGAATATTAAGAAGTACAAGTATGAGTTTAGATCGTTCTGTTGGATCATTAACTGGTTCTGAATCGGCTGATGACAGTTTTACAAAAACAACAACAACACAACAGCGTCATCATCGACATAATCGTAATGGAAAACTTGGACTCGCTTTAATTATCGAACTAACACAAAACCAAGAAGAGTATGATGGAAGTTAACGAGTTTAAAAGTGATTAAAATTTATTCAAATTTTAGAATAATGGTACAGTTCCTAATGGAGCACATTGTTTTATTGCATTCAATGTTAACACGTACAATACATGTTATAAAGAAAGCTTATAATCGTCCATCAATATTTACATCGTTAATATACGATATAACGAATTTGTCATCAATTTGGCTAGTCAATTTGCTCTCTGGTCCATATTTAGTTAACACTGTATGGCGTTTATTATATAATAATAATAATGACTGTGATAATAATGACAGTATTAATAAATATTACTCAATTTTAAATAATTTACATACAAGTAATCATATAACAAATAATACTCGATTAAAATTTACATGTTTATTCGATTTGAAAGATACATTCATAAATAATACAGGATTATTGGGTGATTTTAGTAAAATTTTACGTAATGAAAGGAATGTTAATGTTGTTGAAGAGAAAACTATGGTTATTGAGAAGTTTTTAAAGGAATTTTGTGAAACAATGGAAGCTATTGATGTGAAAAGTACAAATTTGTTAGTCAATAATGATATTATTTACGTAAATCGTTGAATAAAATAAAATGTTTTGTTTTTTAGTTTTATGAGTACACTTTTAACAGCCGTTTTAACACACCATTTAGGCTGGGTTTCAACATGTTTACCAACACGACAAGAATCTCATCAGAATGATACATATAATAATTATTTATGGGGCCAGTTAAGTAGTTTATATGGTACTGTCGGACATCCAACGAAAATGGCACAAACAATTATAACGGGAACAAATAATAAAAACGACTTGATAACGAAAATATTAAACTGTTTAGCATATTTTATACGTTGCACGGATATTGTACGATATAATGTGAAACGTTTAAATATAAATGAAGAAAATAAACAATGCGAAATGATTTGTATTAAAAATAAATGTATATCAACAGTGGATGAAAAAAATTACGAGGATTTAGTTAAAGAATTAATGGTGGATGACAATAATAAACCGCAAATGAAAAAAAATGCATTAACAAGAACGAATAAATGTGATTCAATTGCAAAAGTTTGTTGTTCAAATGATGATTTTATAAAAGATGGGGATAATGATAAAGACAATAAAGTGATTTTTGTATTAGGTGACAGTGATGAATTAATTGGTTTAAATAAAGAGAAGAATAAACGTCCATCTTATTTGAATTTAAACAAAACAACGAAAATCGATAAAATCACTGAATGTGAGGAATTAAAAGCAAGCACTTCATGGTCGTCTTTAGAACAATTGGAAAATATTCCAGAGAAATCAACAGCGGCACGCTGTCAAAGCGAACCACCTGAACAACATACAAAAATTAAAAATAAATATTCCGGACAAATGAAATTCAATTTACAACAATATCCACAAATTGTTAAAAATTACATGAAGAGTAAAAATTTAGAATTGGCCAATTTATCACTAAGTGGTGAAGATAAAGTGGAATTTAGTGAATTAAATAATTTACGTTTAGATTTTTCGGAATATGAAAGCGATTCTGATGATGTATTAGAGGCATTACAAACACCATCGAATGCTTCTGAATTATTAGAGTTTACGAGTGATTTATTCGTTGATATGCCAAAAGTACAAAATGCCAAAGAATCAAGTGTTGAATTGACAACAACAAAGAGTACGTTTTCAAAAAAATCTTTACCAAATACTGTTATTAAAGAAATTGGGGAAGGAGAGACTGAAAAGACAAATAATAGTGTACATAAAATGAAAATAATAAATTTTCCAATGCCACAAACAAAGTTAGAAAAGGAAACAACCCAATTTATACCATATACTTCGACATTAATTAAAGGATTGGTCGATAATTATGTGCCTGATTTAGTACTGCAAGGCACTACATTACCGAAACATGAATGGGATTATAAATTAAAAAGTGATTTATCTTTAAATAGCCAACATTCCTTATTAGATCAACAAATTGAAGAGGCAATTGCTATTGTAGCCAATACAGATAATTGGTACGTAAATAAAAACACTTTAAAACACGTTTTTAAATTAATGGAATTTTACAGGGAAGTTCAAATCGTCTCCAGCCATACGTATGTTATCGATAAGGTTGCTAATAATAGTGGTGTACGAGTTGGTATGTCGCAATTAGTGGCAAATATGTTAGAAACTGTTGTTCAAATGTGGAAATTACACATACCGCCACAATATGTAATAAAATAATTTTAATTTCTACTAGAATTAGATTTTTATATTGATTTCTATTTCGTTTTTAGTGTTTAATGCACATTGAACAAAAATTACAAGAATTATGTATACGTTCCAAAGCTTTAGCACAATTATTATTAGCTAGTGAATTTTGTAATATGGAATTATTAATATCAACATTGGATTTAGAAGTGAATGATGTACCACTTTTATTGGCTATTGCTTCAACACATACACCACAAGTTACACAAAAATATGGACTTAGTTTTCAGTAATTTATGTATAATTTGCTTTTTAATATTTATTGCGAAGAATAATTCTTTTTTATATAATATATATGTAAATAAAAATATTACAATAAATTTTTATTTAAATATTCCACAGTTTTCTTTTCATTAATTTAGAAAGTAGTTCACAATCTTTAAACTAGTTGGCACTAACTGTTAAAAGTGCAAAATTCAAACAACAGGTATATAATTATATTTTCTTTGGAATAAAATATTCCATTATAATTTAATATTTACGAAAATAATCAAGTTTAAATTTTATTATACTACACATACACGTTTGCAATTCTCAAAAAACTAATATCACGGAATAATTTACGAAAAAAAAAACTATACAAACCATATTATCAATAAGCGGCAAAAATAAAAGACCTTTTTTATAAATATATTTATCATCCGCTACTTAACGCTTCATTGATGGTATTATTATCTCAATTTCATATTAACAGGATGTAATTTAAACAAAATGCAAACACTTTAATACTTATAAAAACTAGGGGACTACAAAACACTCTTCAATTCTAAAAATATATTTGAATGTTATGAATAAGATCAACAAGTTTTTTTTATTTATGTGAAAAGAAATTTTAAAGGTGCGCAAAACTTTTATAATAGTATGAATGGTACGTATAATAAAATTCAAAAGAGCGTGGCGGGGACGCAAAAGTTATGGAAACAAGGTTAGCAACACGTGCTAGTCGGTCTTTTACTCCTAATGCATCATCATCATTATTCTATACACAGAATCTTGTATTAAATTCTTAAATTAATTATATAAAAAATACAGAAAAAATAATGGAGAAGAAAAGCGAAAAACGTAATAGTCAAACCAGTGTGTCCTCAAATTCATCTGGTGGTGTTAAAATGAAAAAAGAATTATCATTACTTGATGGTGTTGCAATTATTGTTGGTGTTATTATTGGATCTGGAATATTTGTGTCACCAAAGGGCGTTTTAAAGCATAGCGGCTCTGTTGGGCAAGCACTTAACGTTTGGATCAGTTCTGGTTTATTGTCAATGATTGGGGCACTATGTTATGCCGAATTAGGTGAGTTTACATACACACTATATTGCATCATCCTAAGGGCTAAAAAAAACTTCAAATAAAACTACCATATTTTAAATACAATTCAATGGAATTTACTTATGTAGGTATAAAACTACGTCAATTTGACCTATATATTGTTTGAATTGTTCGATAATGTTAATAAAAGATAAAAAAAACGCATATGGTCCGATTGTATGTGTACTTATAAAGTGTTACGATAAAATTGCATTGATATTTGATAAAAAATAATGATACAAATTACAAAATAAAAAAAAACAGCATATTTTTTATTTTATATTATAAATAAAATCGTCATCGCTTTCATATTCAACAGGTGGCAAAATTTTATTTCCGAAAATGTATGATGCAATGCCAACAACAAACTTACGTTATCTAAAAAACTTACCTCAACAATACCGTATTATCGCGTTTTGTAGATACAAAAAATGCAATTTGTTTATTGTCAATATAATATATATTTACAATTATGCTTATTATTTTTCAGGAACAATGATACCAAAGTCAGGTGGAGATTACGCATATATAATGGAAGCGTTTGGCCCATTACCTGCATTCCTATATTTATGGGTGGCATTATTTATTTTAGTACCAACTGGTAATGCAATAACGGCAATAACATTTGGCCAATATATTCTGCAGCCGATATGGGGCTCTTGTCCAGCCCCATATGAAGCTGTACGATTATTAGCGGCCGCAACAACATGTCTACTTACCGTAATTAATTGTTATAATGTTAAATGGGTAACCAGAGTGCAGGATATATTCACAGCAACGAAGATATTTGCTTTGCTCATCATTGTAGCGGCCGGCATTTATTATTTATGTATTGGACATGTTGAACATTTCAAAGATCCGATGGAAGGTACTCAATGGGATCCAGGACATGTGGCTTTGGCGTTCTATTCCGGTTTATTTTCCTATTCGGGATGGAATTATTTGAATTATGTTACCGAAGAACTTAAAGACCCTTACAAGTGAGCTATATGACGCAATAGGGAAACGTTGAACTTCATAATTATATGAGTTTTTTTATAGGAATTTACCGAAAGCTATTTGCATTTCAATGCCACTTGTTACAGTTATTTATGTTGTAACGAACGTTGCTTATTTCGTAGTATTAAGCAGGGATGATGTATTGGCATCAAATGCAGTTGCTGTTACATTTGGTGATAAAATGTTGGGCATGTTTTCGTTTTTGATGCCATTCTTTGTAGCGTGTGCCACATTTGGTTCGTTGAATGGTGCAATATTTGCATCGTCACGTCTATTTTTTGTTGGGGCACGTGCTGGACACCTTCCACGTGCTATTGCCCTTATCGATGTTCAACGACTCACCCCAGTACCATCCCTAGTTTTTATGGTAAGCTAGAAAAAATTGAAAAATGATTATACGTATATGGTTTAACATGTAACTGATAGATGGCACCATATGTACTATTTTTGAATTAATTTAAATTTCTCTTTCCCATTTATAGTGTCTTATTACGTTAATTCTTCTTGTAATTAAGGACGTTTATGTTCTTATTAATTTCGTATCATTTGTGGAGGCCCTGTTTATAACGATGAGTGTAACTGGACTATTATATATGCGTTGGACCAGGCCAGATTTAGTGCGTCCAATAAAAGTGAACATTTCGTTACCGATAATATTTTTAATAATTTGTGCATTTTTGGTAACATTTCCATGTTATGTTACACCAATGGAAGTTGGAGTTGGTTCTGTATTCATATTATGCGGAATACCTGTTTATTTTTTAACAATTGGATGGAAAACTAAACCACAATGGTTGCAAAAATTATTTAATAATTTTAATAATAATTGTGCTAAATTGTTTATGTGCGTGCCGGCTGATAAGGATTATTGATTTTTTTTATACTATTTAGGGGAAACAGTGAGAAGATTTAATTTAATTTATTAATTTATCGTTTACTAGCATGTACAGTATTATTTACAAAAAATAAATATGTTTACGAATACGTATTCAGTTTAAAACGCATTTTTTTGTAATACTCAACTATATGAATAAATAATTATTTGTTTCAATTTTGGAATGTGAAAAAACTTGAATAACAATTTTGACAATAAATAATACAATTAATAATAAGAATTACATATCGTATTCTTCTTCATATTATATATTATTAATTAATAATTATTAAATAATCGTGTATATAATTCTTTCTCTTCTTTTTTTACCAAAGAATCAATAATTGTATTCTTGTAATAATAATATTCTTTATTATAATAAAATGTATTAAGTATTATTTGTAATAAAATACATATTTATATTTTTATGTTAATTAGTTTGATTTCATTAATTATGTATTATATACATATATATAATCACCCGATTTTCTAGTTCTTTTGAATTTATTTAAAATACCACACCTACGATTAGCATATTTAGAAATAAATATTTTTCCATTTGGAAAAAGTCGTAGATCGTGTGATTTATACAGTGTGTACATGATGGAAAAAAAGAAACAACGATATCTAATCTTTATCTGTATGGTAAATTGGTATTATTATGTACCATAATTTCAAAATTAAAAATATACAGTAATTACAAAAATAGTTATCACAATTAAAAAAAAATCATTTATCAGTCAGTATCAGATCATTAGCTAACAATTAAACTTTTTTTTAAATTTACGCAATATGAGTAAATTACCACAATCACTCTGTATTTAACTTAAAAAAATAAGACAAAATTTCTGCATTTTAAAATTAAAATACTAGTTTTAAACAATAATAAAGATGTTTACCACTAATAGCAAAAGAGTTGAATTATTTAAATAGTTGCTCCCCTAGTCGAGGACGTTCAGTTTGCAGATAATCGTTTAATCGGTCACAATTATATCTAAATAATACGAAAAAGAAAGAAAAAAAATTCCAAATCACCTTATACGTGAGCATGTTGGAGCATAAATTAAAAGAAAAATACGCATTAGAAGTATTCGACAATTACAAATCAGTGAATTGGCGTGTTGAACTTACAACAACAGCAAAAAATTGCAAAAACTACATCCGAAATATTGTAGACAATTTAAATTTAAAACCGAATCCAGAGAAACCGGTGATTGCCTTAAGTGTAGGCGATCCAACAGTTTATGGTAATTTAAAACCAGCACAAGAATGTGTAGATGCTGTTATACAGGCACTAAATGATGGATCTTTTAATGGCTATTCGATGGCCATTGGTTTAGAAAAATCCCGTAATGCAGTCGCAGAATATCTGTCTTTTGATGGTGTCAAAATCGATCCAAAAGATGTGATTTTATGCAGTGGTTGTTCGAGTGCATTGGAAACTTGCGTCACTGTTTTAGCTGATCGAAATCAAAATATTCTATTACCACGTCCAGCTTTTCTAATTTGTCGTACAATTGCCGAATCAATTGGTGTTAATGTAAAATACTACAATTTATTACCAGAGCGTAAATGGGAAGCCGATTTGGATCATTTAGAAGAACAAATTGATGCCAATACAGCTGCCATTGTATTAATAAATCCATCGAATCCGTGTGGATCCGTTTATAGTGAGGAACATTTAAGGAATATTTTGGAAATTGCGTACCGTCATCGCATACCAATAATTGCTGATGAAATTTACGAACGAATCGTATTTCCTGGCAAGAAATTCGTATCAGTTGCTGCATTACATACGCAAGTACCGATTTTGGTTTGTGGCGGTTTGTCGAAACGATTTTTGGTGCCTGGCTGGCGATTCGGCTGGATTGTTGTGCACGACAATGATTGTGGAGCATTTCAAGATGTTCGCAAAGGCCTAGTTTCGCTCAGTCAACGTACAATGAGTACAAGTACATTAATCCAAGGTGCGTTACCGAACATTTTGGCAAATACACCGCAATGGTTTCACGATAATTTAGTGAATTTATTATCGAAACATGCACAAATTATGTATGATTGCCTACAAATGGCACCTGGTTTGGTTGCCACAATGCCAGAAGGGGCAATGTATATGTTGGTTGAAGTTGAAATGCATAAATTTCCACAATTTGAAAATGCATTGGAATTTGCAGGGAAATTAATGGAAGAGGAATCTGTGTTTTGTTTACCAGGCGAAGTATTTACAACAAATAAGTATTTTTTTCTAATATATCTATTAATTGTTGTTATTTCAGTGTTTTGAAATGCCTGGATTTCTGAGACTTGTTCTTACATTGCCTGAAGAATTGCTGCAAGAGGCTAGTAGTCGTATAATAGAATTTTGTAACCGTCACATTGGAATTAAAGTTTAATACTTAATGCAAGTTAATTAATTATTAGATTATTGGTGTCAGTTTTTGAATTAAAGGGCAAAGGGTTGTACAATTTATATTTTTATAACAGTTAAAATTATTTACTTAAATTTTAATATTGTATAGAACTATAGAATTTTAATAAAATTTAAGCCAATATATGTTCGTAGTCTTTTTTTTTTTCAAAATTTTCCGCACTCATACGTGTGAAACTTAAATTTATTCCATTGCAAGCCGCAGTTTTCAATATACAAATAAGAGTATGTAAATAAGTATAGCTAATGAGCATTCAGTATAACAATTTATAACTTTTAAATTGTGTAAGGTATGAGTAAAACCATATCATTACACTTTATAACTAATTAATGGGAATAAGTTGATAATAATTTAACTTAGTGGCGATGAACAAGAATGTTAACGGCACAATAATTTTAATTATCATTAAAATATAAGTAGTATATTAATAATACATATAACTTCTGAATGTAAAATATTTTTGTATTCAAATTTAAAAAATATACTTATACAACCCACAATTCTAGGAAGCACCAAGCACTGTAACAAATCTATGCATGATACATGGACAATGGACTATTTTAGTTGTGTAAAAAAGACTTGAATCCAAGATGGACGATTTTCAATAGAAATTAAAGGTTATGAACGTCAAAATAAAATAAGATTATAGTCTTTCTGTACAAAATGTTTAAAAAATCTGCATCTTCCAGACAAAAAATTTGTTTTAGCCCTAAACAAATTATTGATGATTTAGAAAGAATTCAGAACAATGAAGAAAGGTATAAGTTATATTATTGTTTGGATGAAAAACCACCACAAGAAAATAATTTGACGAATATTAGGGAGTTTCTAAACGGTTCTCATCATTTACAAGAAACTGTGTACGATTTAAAAAAACTAGTGAAGGAATTAGATGATTCTTCTACAGAACTGAACAGTCAGATTGGTGTTTTATCGAATAAAATTAATAAGTGTGTTAATTAATCTAAAGTATGTGATTATATATTATGTATGTATAATATAACTGATTTACTAAAATTGTTGTTTTTCTATATTTCATAAGAAATGAATGTTGACTCTAAAAACAAATATCTAATAATAAAGAATAAAATTTATTCAATCAATAATAATAAATTCACAGATATGTGGACGGAATATGTTATCATCATTATTGACGAAATATTTACAATAGCTCATATACTAATTAATTATTAAAAAATATTCGACTATTTATACATACAGTCTGAAGAGGTAACAAATCTTTATAATGCTATAATTACAATAAGATCTATAATAAAACATTAATAGCAGTTTGTACCACTATTACTTAAAATTTAATTTTAAAATCTTTTAAGGTAAACTTAAATTTTAAGGTTTGGTATAGTGCAAACGGCCATAAGTACGGTAACATTAAAAATTTCTTAAAAATATAAATAACATATTTTCCCAAAACCACAAAATGAGTATATAAAATTATTGAATTTATATGCAAGCATTGAAAATTCGATCAGTCGGTTGATTTGGTAGCGTAAAAAACGATTTAAGTGTTAATTTGTCATCCGGTTTACACAATAAATGCTCTTCAATATACTGACAAATGCAAGTCATACGACCACAATGTCTACCACCCCTTGCCGGTGGACTAACTAAGTGACCCCTAATCCTATCGCGACCCCAACGTGATAAATAACGCAAATATAGTAAAGCAGCACGTTCCTAAAATGAAAAAAAAAAATTAATATAAAAAATACGTATCAAATGTAAACCAAAATATCTAAGCAAATTAAAAAAAGTAGTAATAAAAACAAACAAAAGTGTGCGTAAAACAAATAAATAAAATTAAAAAAAATTAAGAAAATTAATTACTTTAATCTATACCCAAACGGGCCATTAATCTTGACCAAATAGGACAACAGTCTCTAATATCTGCCCTAGGTGGTTTATTTGCTAACAACTCTTCGATATACTGACATGGACAAAGTGACGACATTATATGACGTGGATTCGATGGATTCCCCAACATTTCATCAAATGTCCAATCTAAACGACGACGCAAGAAATCTTTACCCCAACGTTGTAAATAACGTAAAAATAAACGTTCACATCGTTCCTAGGAGAAAAGAATTAGAAAAATAGTTTCACTGTTGTTTGTTTTTACTTTTATGTAGTCTATAAAACACTATAAATATTTGATTATTGAGTAAATAAAGAATGTGCTTAATATACAGTAGTTTAATGTAAAAATAAAGTTTCGTTACCTGTTTACGGGACACTCTTGTCGTGTTGCTCCCCTGTATAACAATATCGTTTGCGGTAATATCCATTCTTTGCTCCCATCCATTGGCTGCGTTACGTTCATGATTATCGATACAGTTTTGCAAATAGGCAATGCACGGTCCTGGATCCATATATAAAAAGCATAAGTTAATTTTATGGCACGATATTTTTCCACGATCATCCAGTGCAATAACAATTTTATGACGCAGTAATTGTTTGTTAACAAGAGCTAAACATTTCTCCAAATTACGGGATAATTTGAATTTGATCCACATCGAAAAAAATATAGCGCCTGCATTTACTACAAGCCAACCAATGCCCAAACCAAATAATGTCAAGTGTGTTAGGCCACTAAAAAGAAGCCCTAACAACAAAAGAAATGCCAACGTTATCCACACCACTAGAATTCGTTT
This sequence comes from Oryzaephilus surinamensis, assembly GCA_004796505.1. NCBI lineage: Eukaryota > Metazoa > Arthropoda > Insecta > Coleoptera > Silvanidae > Oryzaephilus > Oryzaephilus surinamensis. The sequence continues at coordinate 74,561 of SSSI01010851.1, forward strand.
GTAGCAAACATTGTACATGGTAAAACGATAATCGTTTACTAACAGTTCCATCGCTTGAACGTATTCTTCCACAGTTAACTGAAGGAGAATTTATAATTTTATTTTTTATCGAATTTTTTTAATTGTACAGTAAGACTTACTGTAAGTCCGGCAGCCATTAATTCTTCTGGTACTAATTCTGGACGGAACTGAGCTGGGGTTATCCATGGTAAACTTGTGTTTACAGGTAGAAGAGTTACAATAATATCGCCGTTATCTAAAAATATTAAACTTAAATGTGGCTCTTATCTAAAAAATAAACACTCCTACTAAATCCCTGCACAATAGGTTCAACTGTAGCAATAGGAAGTTCCACATTTCGTAATGGTTTAGGATCTAACACAGCAACATTAGCATTATCCAGACTTTTTGTTAAACTTCTTTCTAAATTGACTTGGACACTTTCCGTTTTTATAACGGCTGGTGAATCTTCTGGATGGGCATTACTTTTTAGGTCGGTTGATTGTGATGGTGGTGCATCGTCATCAAATTTTATCCATCCTTTCGATGGTGTTGGTTGTGGAATTGGGGCGACACTATTACCTTGACCTATTTCTTCAGTTTCTTTTGGTTTCACAATATTTTCACTCATTTTAACAAACCTGTACCATAATTTTATGTGTATTTGGGTAGGTATATTAAAATTTAATGGAATATAATGGGAAAACTACTGTTTATGGGCGGGGTGCGGGGGTGTGGGGAGAACAATCAGGTAATTACAGGTGCATGTGGTACCAACCAGGTAAGCAAGGTGACAAACAACAACTATGCAAACAACTATTAATATCGTAAAAATAAAATGAATATTTAATTATTACAAAAAAAAAATATGTGTAATCTTAAATTATGCCTATATTGCAAATTTATTATTGTAAATTGTAAATAAATTTTTTAAACAATTTTTTTTATTTTATTTGTATTATGCTGCCATCTGTTGAAAATTGTTTTAAATATTATTCAAAATTACTGAAGTTTTCTGTAAACAGTGGACAGAGAAGTGTCAAAATAGTTTTCACCTGTCATTGACACTAATCTGCTACGGTTTATTGTTGGTTGGTTTGCACAAAAACCGATAAAAATGGTATGTATTATTTATAAATTTTACAGTATTGTTTAAAAATCAAATACTTATTTTAATTGTTAGTCGTTACAAGACAAATTATCGGCACTAATGTCAAAACCAGGTCAAGATTTGGTAGCAAAAGATGACGTACCGTGGTGGATGAAATTTGCTGGCAGAAGTTTGGGCACTGTGGGTGGTGGAAGTATGTATTTAACAAAATATTTGTACAAAATACTTAATAAAATATTCGTTTCAGTTGCTATATTCTTGGGTGTATGGAATTGTACGGGAATTATAGTTGGAAATGTAGCGGCTATAATAGCTGGTATGTGGCAAATAGTGGCTGCATTTCTTGTAATTTGCTGTGAAGCACCCTGTTGCTGTATGTTCGTTGAACATGTACAAAGATTGAGTGATTTCGTCGATTCTAGACCATACTGGAATCGAGCATTAGCTTACGTAGTGTAAGTTAACATATGTGCATATAAATTTGTAAATAAATCGATTTGAATTACAGACTTGCAATTGTCCCTATTATAGTCGATTTCGGTTTAAGTACAGTATTTGGTAGTGGCCTTATTTTCGCAACGGGTATCATTTACGGAATGATGGCATTAGGAAAGAAGTAAGTATATGTTTTAAATTGGTTTTGGTGTTTTTTATGTTGTCTATTAACATAATCGCTTCTAACAAAACAAAATAGAGCTTCTAGACAGGATATGGCGGCTGTTGCATCACCGCAACTGGCCACCTCGCCAACGGGTGGCATAGGCGGCCACGCAGACCATCATACTACTTTAATGGAAGATCCAGATGTGTGGCGTCCCACATAAAAAGCCTAACCAAGTAAACTAAATGCTTTCAAATGCATGCCATATTCTTTTGTTTGTTTCAGTAGGAGCATGATTTTTAGATTTTTATTTTTACGTATAATATTGGAAAATTTTCTGAAGCATATGTTAAAAAATATCGTCTTTTGTTTAGGGCCACAGCAGAGGAGATGCGACAAGCAGCTAGTTTAGAAGCTGGAGGACAAATACGATCAACAAATACAGCAAATCTTGTCGCAAATGCTCAACCTATCAGTTTTACAGGATCTCCAGTTTTCGATAGTAATGTTTGATGTTAGATTATTTAAGTTGTTAAAGACTTTATTATTTATTGCAGTCAGGTGTGGTCAATTAAATTAATTATATGGCCAAAATAAAAATATCTATTGGGACGATTTGTTAAAATATGTGTGTATATGTATGTTATTAAGGCACTAAAATAGAAAATTGTTTAACGTTTCGTCCCAACTAAAAATTGTTCCATTGATTTGGCGATTATTTAAATGAAATAACATATCAAATGGAACTGACTTTATTTTCTGTAATGCTGTAAATAATTTTTGTTTTTATGTATATAAGGAAATTGCAGCAAATAATTTTAACTAGTCTTTCATTCTCCATAGTTTTATTTTATTCAGATTGGTGTAAATTGAATAATTTATATATTTTTTTCAAGACTGTTTTCATTTTTATATTTATTAAAAAATTTTAGTCGGACTTTTCTGTTGCTCAACCACTATTGAGTTGTAATTATTGTTGACTAGAAAACCAAATCTAGCATTCCGTTAAGAAATATCATTACATGTTGACTACGTACATGTAATACATGGAAGCACATTATCGCCAAATGAAATATTTCTATACAAACTATAATATAAAACATTTTGAATGTTAACATTCCAATTTAATTGTAAAGTCCTTTGTTTATATCTTCCAGTGATGAAGTGTTTACAGTAAGTGGAATTTTTTGTCTCCTCATATTAGTCGTCATATTATTATAAATTAATATTAGTGTACGAATGTATAATAATGTATAATCGATGTGTATTATTATATCAGCAATAAAATATCTTATAAAAATAATTTGAATTTTTTTTTTGTTGTTTGTTTTTTTTCACTTTCTATCCTATAGGTGGAGCCTGGAGCAATTGTCATTCTATTGTCATTTGTCATTGTAATGGCGTAAATATTTTCAATATTCAATTTATCGTATCTAATCTACAGCACGAATATTAAAAAAAATTAAAATATGCCAAAAGTAGTGTCTAGAAGTATAGCATGTTCGGATATAAAGGATCAAGAAGAATATGGTGACGAGAAGCCCTTACACATTTATTATTGTCTCTGTGGTCAAATGACACTAATATTAGGTTAGTTTTACTGTAAATAAATAAAATTATTTAGAAATATTTTGTATTTCAGACTGTTCTATTGAAAAACTTCCACTACGTAAAAGAGACGGAGCTCGAGTTTTAGATGGTACAACACACGCTCATAAAATTACCTGTGACACAGATGAAACAACGTACATTAAACGACCAGAAGGTATAGAACGTCAATTTAGGCTAAAATGCAAGAAATGTGCATTACTTTTATATTATAAACATGATCCGCAAAGTCCAGTTAGTTTTATCGTCAGAGGATCGTTAATAAAGTCGACAAACGAAAGCCCGATTACAGATATTTACAATCAAGTGGCAGTAGAACAGCCAAAGAAAGTTATGGTGACGAAACATACGAAAAATATGGGCAAATTTAGTTCAGTTACTGTTTCAACCATTGACGAAGAGGAAGACGAAATTGAAGCGGTACTATTCCATTACGGTACTTCTCGAAATTGTTACTTTATTAAATTCTTTTTTAGAGGGAAGTTGCTGATAGTTATGCAAACAATGCCAGAATAATAGAAAAACAATTAGAACGAAAAGGTATGAACAAAAGGAAATTAGACCAACTGAATAAAACTGTTGATTTAAAAAAAGTACGTGGTACATTAATCGATAAATAAAACTTTAGGTTTATTCCTGTATATAAACACAAAAAAGTTGTACAATGACTAACTAAATAAAAATAATTTTATACACATCTTGTTTTTTTTTTGTAAACTTCCATAAAATTGTTAATTTATTTTAGACTAGATTTCCATTTATAATATATAATTTATATTTTAAGAACAATTTACGGTCTCACTGATAATAATGGTGTCGTTTCACCAGCAGATCTTATATTTCTACCACCAGTTTGTCTATGATGACGATCATGTAAAAATATAGCACTGAATATCATACTTTCTGGACCGCTTATTAATTCCACTGGCTGTTCAGGTACAACAGATCTACTAAATGGTTGCATCACACTGCCATATCCATCTGGACCGCCAAGGGATGCTTCCATTTCATCTTGCTGTTTCGGCACGTGTTCAACGAATTCTTTCGCTTCAGGCGGTGGATCCCAGCTTGGATTTGTGGCTGTAAAGTGCATCAAACTCAATTCCACTTTACCATCCTCACCCTGCATATACTGAGTTGGTGGCGTTTCGTTCATTATTACTGATAATTGTCCATCCATTTCGGATCTGGACTGCCAATCAGGATTACCATGTTTCCGAACATCCATTTGTGCAAAACTACAAACATCTCCAACACCCATCACTGATACCGTAAAATTCCGAAAGAAATCCACTAAATCCAATGCGCGCGGATAAATATTACGAAACAATACGTATGGTGTTATTATCGGTGATAATAATTCTTCCAATAAACCAACAACACGATATTGGAATAATTGTTGGAATTCAGATCGTATACGAATTGTATGCGCTTGTCCTTTCCAGTTGGCTGGTAAATAGTGTGTATGTTTAACAACTTCAAACAGTAACGGTTCCGGACTACAAATTGTCGTTCCATCCGGTATTAAACCGCGACAGATGGCAATCACAGCTCCCAACACGGTCATTAATGTTAATAAATGCTCCACACTGATTACATCTTCATCATATATTGTTAAAACCAGTATAACACCGAAAATGGCACCACATATAAAAGCTAAATGTTGAGCAAATAAAACAACCATTGGTGAACTAAAAGCTGCCAAATATTTCGTTGCTGGCCTATAAGCACGCGTCAATCTAGCATGTAATTCATGATCCAATTCATTGAAATGTCGTAAATACAATTGTCCATATAATGACCAGTGTCTCATACCCATTTGACCAGGTTCTCTACGTAACAGTTCAGCATAATTAAAAAATGCATACAATATTTGCCATAAGAGGATTATTGGTGCAAAAATTAAATTTAATAATGCCAACCATAGTATCTGTTTTGATAAATTATCGGCTAATTCGTCACGTAAATGTGCCTTTCTGTATTCTTCACGTAAATGCCATGGATTTTCAAATGGCGACCACGGTGACCAAAACAACAAGAATATTATATTGTAACGTAAACAGTGACTCCAGTACACCACTTCACCAATTAATGGTACATTAATATGTGGTGGTAACAATTTCTTATTTACCATAGCCACTAAATAGTTTTCTTGTCTCAATATTCTATGGTATATGTCTAAATTTGTTAGTTCACGTTTATGTATACACATTTGTTGTTCTAATTGTACAACTTTGATGCGTGTCTGAACTTCATGCCAGGTCAAATTATCCAAATTGTTGTCTTGTATATGTAAGGCAGTGTTATAAAATTGCTTAATATCCCAAAAATGTATCATATGATATATGCCGCGTATCAGTTTCAATAGCCAAACAAATACAGCTATTATTAACACGAACCATGTGAGCATAGTGAAATTTTCAACACATTCACCAACTGGTAAAACAACATCACTTAATGTAACTTTTGATGATTCATGTGCTGGTGGTTTATTTTTGAATAGTACTTGATAATCGATGCCGTGCATTAGATAAGATGTTAATATGACTACGAAAACGAACTGATTCAATTCGAATAATTCCTGTATAAGCATACACATAAAGCCATGCTTCTGATGATATTTGTACATGCGGGTAAAAAATGAATCGAGATCAACCACTTGGTTCCAACGTGGATTTGTTGCTTCAGCTACATGATAAATAACACCACCTTCTTCGTCTTGGTCATGAGTTTCTTGTAAAGATGCGTAATTTTGCATATTGAACTTGATTTACCTAAAAAACGATTCATCATCACTGCATAAGCACTTATCAATGGTAATCTGATTAAGGGTATTATTTTTCTTGTTTGAAAAAGAAAACAAAACAATAGAACAACAAAAAACAGCTGACTAGAATGACAAATAATTATTTACCTTCATTGATTTAAAAGGGAAATCACTTTTATGCGCACTTGAAGCACACTCCAATTTTATAGAAATTTTGTTATATATACGTTTGATATTAAGTTTAAAAATAGTTATTTCACACCAATAATTTTTTCGTTGCAAAAATTATAACAAAGAAATGTCACTTTATACTTAGGTAATTGCCATCGACCTGTACAAATATATCATTTAATACGTTACTATCTTGAAATATATTTGAATTTTTAGAATATTATTACAGGAATTTTAAATACCCATTACTAAATTTATGTAAATAATGGTTACAGTAACGACTTATTTAATGATTTAGACATTTTGATAACCTTCTTATAGAAGATTTTTCATATATTTGATGTATTCGTATTATTGCGAAGATGCACGAACAGACTTTGCAGTGTCTGTAATATAATAAAATAAAATCCACTAAAAGTCTAAAGAACCGTCATTTTGTAATTTCATGATTTATAAAGTAAAAAAATTGTAAGTTTAACTTTGATTTACCTTCATATTTATATAAACATATAAATAAATGTTTATATTGAATAAATCGAATATGAAATAGGTAAGATCAAAATGCATTATGAAATTTTATTATAAAATTACTTCATTCTAGTGTATTTCCATATATGGGCGAGGTTTGTTTATAAATTTACAAAAATAACATGTAAACAAACAATATATATTAAACTATCATAAAAATGTCTTTAAAAAATTTGGCCGATGAGTATTTCGGCTCGTTGAATCCAATAGCGTCCAGAATGCACACTGATATGGAAGAAATAAAAATGTCTTACGAAAATTTATGGTCAACATTATCAGATGATGAAAAACAGCAAATTTTATGCGAAAGTATTATAAAGCCAGAAGTATTATTAAAATATGCCCATATGGAAAAATGTGAAGCAAGAACTAATGAATATGCCATGAAAGTCGTTCTGGATGATAATAATTGTCCATATCGAGATGAACATTCTGGACCATTCAGTTTTCGTACTCAAAGCCAAAGAGATCTCAGTATTTTTGAACGAGATAAAAAGCCTAAAGCGCTAGTCAAGAAAACTGTACCCAAAAAACCCGCACCAACTGTTGTAATTGACCAAATAGATCTGTTTCCAACTGAAATTGAAAGTATTTCTCCTGAATCTCGATCTACAAATAATACTCTACCAAAGACTGGCTTAGATTTTCTCGATAACTGGTAAAAACTATAATAGAAACCAAAGATTCCAATAAAATTCTATATCCTTTAGTACTTGGTAAGTATACGTATTGTAATTTATCATATATAATTATATTTATAAATTTTGTAATAATATTTTATTTTGCAACTGGTATTGCTGTATAAATTATAAATGAATTCCAAGCTTTAATTTGATTTCGAAAGTTATGTAAATATTTTGAAATTTCATCATTCTTCTAAGCTTTGTTCTGATAATAAATTTGTCATTTTGGATTTGTATAATTGTAATGTCATAAAAACTAGTAAATAAAATTGAAACTATTTATTTATTTACAATTTCAATACATCAATTTATCCAAATCTAAAAATTAATCTAACGAAAATAGAAAAACATCTGGTAGAGAACATAACATCTGGGTACAAGTACTGCCATCTCTTGATTTAATGTTGAATGATGTAAAAGGGAGCATTGTGAATCTCTGTTGATATAGAAATTGCAGATTTCTTTTTGTAATTTGGGCGGGATATAATTTTGCGAGCTGCCTCAGTATGCACCCGCCAAAACGAAACTATAAACACAAAATTTTATTCAGTTAGAAATAGTAAACGGTTACGGAGTGTATATCGCGCATCTAACTTCATCACGTTTTATAAACGAGAATCGTTTGTTTACATTTTGATTCAATGAAAACATTGGCATTTAATTCATTATTTTAGTAAAATTTTCATATAATTTTTTGTTTATTCGTATTGTTAGTAAATCATGTTGTAAATTTTACTGTGCTTAGATAATATAGTCAATTGTTTCATTATTTTTTATAATTTTGAAATTAACTGTTTTATGGTTAGGTGTGTAAAAATTAAATCTAGTGTGCGTTTCTTAAATAAAAATATTAAATAAATTGCATTTTTTTAAACATTTATTGTGGGGAACGTAATAAGAAATTATTGTAATCCATTCAATATGGATTTCATCAGGCATGATCGAAATAATTGTGAGTACTCTTTTATTTATTAAATTTTTAATAATTATTGTACCTATTTACATATTTTAAAATGTAGTTTACTTAAAGATGTGTTGTTTTTGTTTACAATTTTTCTATTTTAAATATCTATCACAAAGTAGGTCCATTAATATAATAATACATACTTTCTATTCTTTAAAGTACGCACTTTGCAAATTCATGTCAGGTACAAATTTTGGCAATCATTTTTTATTTAACATATCTGCAAGGTACATTTTACCTTTACATTGTATTTAATAGGTTAAAAAAAATAACAAGTTTTGTTTGTCATTTATTTATTGAAAAAAATAGATTGCACAACATTTCATTTACTACGTCAATCGACCATTTCTTCTGAATAGAATTTTCAAAAAAAAAACGACTACTTGACTGTAACGCACAAAATAAGTGATAAATAACTAAAAATAGTTATTTGTTTTATAAGGCTAGAAACTGAGCTTTTGCGAGTGTGAGTTTTTTGAGGGCTGAGGCCGCAGGCCGAGGCCCTCAACGTACGAACACTCGCAAAAGAGTTTCTAGACGCATAAAACACAATATTTTTTGCGCCGACAATAATTATTTAAATAAAAAAATTAATTTAATAAACAATATTTCCACTTGACACATTTGACATCTGTCAAATCAATTCATTTTCTGAATCAGTGGGAACGTAAATTGCACTAGATTTCATTTTGCCTGCCTAGGCAGGAAAAACGCAGTTTCTAGACGATTTTCGCGATTGCAAAACGACTAAATACGGACGGAGGCGCAAAAAACATTTTGTTTTGCATTATTGTTGTTATCACACACAATACTATTGCCATGGAGACAAACGCAAAAATAAGACAATTTTTTGCAAAGATCAGGGTGACTGAATAAATGACAATCGCAAGTAATAATACGCTTTTATTTTTGGATACGTTCTATTTTTTTTTTTTGAATTAAAAACAAATGTTGCAATGAATTTTATCAAGATCAACGTGCTGGTTGTGTGTTGTTTATGTTGTTATAGTCAATTCACGCTTCTATAAATAAACCTACCCCTTGTGTGTTGTAAAATTTAATTTTACGATCACAAATGCGTGAAACATGTGATTTGTAAAATTCAAAACACATACTTATATAATTTTAACATGCGTTAATATTTATTTATTTTATTATCTTCTATTGTCTTTGATTTAATTAGCATTGATTTACGGAAAAATGTTGGACAATTTGATGGACAATGTAAACTTTATAGGAATTTTATGTATTTTTTTTTTTTTAGTTTTAATACGTATACTCGTAATTTTACTAAAGATATTGTTGACATTTATGTAATACTAAAATCGAGTTATGACTTTAATTTTATTTGCAATAAATTATCAGTATATGACATTAAAAATAATGCATTTATTCTTTATAACAAGACGAAGTTTTATGATTATTATTTTTGATTCGTTTCGAGCATGTATATGTATATGTATTATAACGAAAATGTCATAAATTTTCATTTTATTTATATAAAACTTATACGCAAATAACAATATGTACTTAATCTTGTACAAATTTGTTAACAAAAAAAAATTAAACGGACGGAAACTTTTCCTGATTAAATAACTTAACTCAAAAATTTCTATCAAGATTTAAATTTTAAAGTTTACAATTTTTGCATGATGAGCATCTATGTATATGTATAACGGAAGAACAAATTAAAAATTTATTTTTGTATCTTACATATTGTTTCTCACATTTTTTTCCCTCTACTACGTTTCCTCTTTTTCGTTTATTGAACTTTTATATATTATTTTTGTGAAACAATTAATGTAAAAAGTTATATAAAAGCTTGCGCTTAATATAATAAATATTCTATGATTTTTATTTGTATTTCATAGCGACTTTTAGGGTCAATGTTTTGGGCAATGTCCGATTCGCGTCCTCCTAATTTTGGGCCCCCTATTAATTTAACGCGCAGTAAATATACAAGTAAGTTTGTAAACCTCAAACTATAATATAGACAAGTACTTAAAAGAATAGAAAAGAAAAAAAACAAGAGTTTTAGATTGATATTTTTTGTTTACTGTATTATAGAAGAAAATTATGAATCAGCGAAAATATTCCCCCATCATAATGTTGTGCTGTTGTTGTTGTTTTCTTTTTATGGTTAACAAACATTTTGTGTAATTTGTCATAATTTTAGTAAAAAGACGTTTAAAACTTTAGGTCAACGTATTTTAGATTCACCTGTTATTTTAATGGGTGGAAATTAATTCTCAATCATTTCTACTTTCAGCATAATATAATATGCTATTCTAACGGTATTGCTTTCTAAGTATAGTCACCTCGTAATTCACTAATACTTAAAATGGAAAACCATTCTAATGTTTTAATGATAAGCAATTTTTTTATTTTATTTTAATAAAATTATTTCGTATTCGTTTTTATTTGCTGTAATAAAAAAAATAAACAATAAATCACCTATCAAATTATTTATAACGAAATCAATATTAGTGATATTGTTATATATTTTATTATTATGTTACATAATAAATTGGTGATAAGATCTTTAACACGGTAGGTATATCGTTTACCAGTACTTAATTTATAAAAAATAAATCTGTTTTGGTGTTAAAAAACATTGATAAAATCGTAAAGTCTATACCAATATGGTTTTACATAAATTATAGATAAATTTATTTTTGTATATTATATTATGATTTACGCAAGTTATAAATATATTATTAGCATAATGTTGTTGTCAATAGCATGTTTAAATTTTTAATGAATGAAAACCGTTGAAATTGGGTTGAAATAACTTGTTCCATTTTGTTTATTACGTATATCGATTATAATGTCGTGCAATATTATTTTATATTACTATATTAGTATGTAAATGATGTTTTTTTGTTGTATTCATTGTTGTTTTGTGTGTCATAAACTAGATAAATACCAAAAAAATGATTCTTCACTTTTACTTTACTTTCATATTACCTGTTTTTGTACAAAAATAACACGACAATGATAAATTATTGTTTTAAATAAATTCTTTAGCAAAAATATGTTTACAGGGTGTTTTATTTAGAAAACTACATTATATAGTGAAATTGTTTTGCGAAATGAAAGTTTATTTATAAAACAAACAAATATTTTATACACACGTAGAAATTGCAAGATTGCACAAACTGTCATTATATTATTTTTGATCGTGCTTATAAATTTTATTTTTTTTGCATAAATTTCTAAAATATCACCTATACCTGGTGAATTTATGAATTGTTTACCCGCTCAAAATATTTTACGTGTCCGTTTTATAGTAAGCATGCGCACATTGAATGGCGGGCTTGGAACAACCACTCCGTTTTTACTCGTACATCGTATAATAGTATCGGAAATCAATTTACTCGTCTCGGCGTGGCTGGTTTGCTTTTTAGTACGTTGTTATTGCGGCGTCTCGACGCCCTAGTTCAAAGCAGGTCACAACCAGGATAACGATTCAAATATTGTAGTCAAAACTCAAGTATACAATTTTTTTTATATATATTATATGTAATTTGTATGGGCGACAGCATTTCGTAGGTGTATATTTTCATGAATGTTTCAGAAAAAAACCTATATCATCTATTTTTTTCTATTTTCCACTTTATATATACATAATACATATATGTATTTCAAACTTTCTTTATGGAATTAAGGATTTGCAGATAAAATGAAGATGGATGCTGCATATGGGAGACTAAATCATTACAATAATATGTGTATTTGACCGATTTATTGCCCCTTTGAACATTTTTTTTGATGATATTGCGATAAAAACTTGAGGGCGAAATTTATACATAGTTATATAGGGTAAGGTCGGATAAATGATGTAATGGCGTCCCCTTTTAATTACCTATTTAAGTTTTCAATTGAATAGACTTGAAAATTAGGTTGAGCACAATTTTCTGGGATGACCCAGAAATTTTAAAATCTATTCTATTAAACCCAGGTGTCCATTTAAAGCTAATATTTGGGTTTAACAAAAGGGGTTGACTTCAAAGGTGTGCATTTGCCTGTAATTTACTCTTAAATAAACATAATGTATGTAAATATTTAATGGAAAATTAATCGTCTGTGTGTATATGATAATGAAAAACTTTGAAATTGAAAAGAAAAATCATTTAATGGAAAATTTTATAGAAAACTTTCATTAATCTTGGTGCGGTAATAAAGTTTTATTTTCATCACTTACCTGATTGGGTGTTAACTTTTTTTATACAAGTTCTAAAACCAAATGTGGTAAACCTATTAGGCTTTTACGAGTTAAATGTAATGATTTTTTCCTTTTTTTTATATTTTCCAAGCAACTTGCAATGAAAATGAAACCGCGGCTATAAAAATGTTTCAATACTTTTTATGCTTTAAGTAATGAATATTAAATTATTTTTTAAAATTGTCTGTTGTTAAGAAGATGTTTAAAAATAAAAGCTTGTAAATAATTAATCCTATGAATCATGTATTCCGAAGGGAAGTGATGATTAAGACAAAAAAAATTATCTTTCAGCTAATGCAAATAAATTTCTAAATTTTCTACGAAGTGTTTCGCCAAATTTGTATAAATAGAACAATGATTGCAACACCGTTTAATATTATTATTTATAATATAACTAGATGCCAAAAAGATGCAGACTATAACATTAAAAAAAGTGCTCACAAGTCATAAAATATGTAGATAAATTAACAATTATATGGATATTTTTTACCTGAAATGAAGTGCCAAAATATTGATATAATTATTTGATTTCAACATTATTTTGTTGGCAAAAAAGTAGTACCTATATAACTTTGTTTATAATAATATATCGCAACATTGTATATATGTATGTCAAGATAAATTGTAAGCCACTACTGCAAAATTTATAGACTGTGTAGCTAGACAGACAGATATATATATATATATATATATATATACATATATGCATTGCATACAAATATTTGATATTAAGGTTTTATTTTGAATATACACATTTTTATTGTTGACAGTGGCAGTAAATTGTATTTAATTGTACAGTTTTTTTTTAATTTTCATTGCTTCTTCAAATATGTATATAATACTCGTATACATAAAATTGCAATAAAATTGATTAAAAGTAATGTGTGGTTGAGTGAATTGAAAAATTGATGCACGGACCGTCGTAAAATTGTATTTTTAGAATTGTTTTTGTTTTATTTTCTTACCTATACACATAATTATATATTATGTTTATTTGTTGAAATAAATAATTCATTACAAATTACAATTGAGTTTTTTTTATTGTTCTAATCTAATAAAGCTTATTTTATCGAATATAATGGAGATTTAACGAAATGTTGTCAAAATAAGAGCTTATTTCATCATACCATCAATTTATCGTTTATTGTTATTATGGAAAAGATTAAATCATAATAATGGGAAAATATTACTACAACTGTAATATTTCGTAATGTACCTACTAATGCATAGGGCTTAATTATTTCGATAGGGGGATTATTTTGTAAATAAGGAAGGAACAAAGTCAATTTTTAACTGTTATCGATTATATCTTAATAATGATTAGTTTCGATAATAATTGAGAAAAATTACAAACTGCATGTTGAATAACAAATAAATTCGATTTACTAATTATCGAGAATTAAAAAAGCTTCAACGTTTAAAACAAAATCAAACAAAAGCTCGTCGTCCACAATTAGCTGCAAAAAACGAGCTTTACAGAATAATTTGTCTTTTGTTAATAAATATTAAATCGGATAATAAAATTTTCTCTTGATTAGATTCAAATCAATTTAAAAATTGGAGATTTTCTATTTAATTTTAACTTTGTGTAGGTATATTCTTTTTATAAAATAAAAGTTAGAACTTGTTTATGCTTTTTGAAAAAAGTTCATAAAGTGGCTTGGCAAAGTTGTTATTGGATTTTACTATTATATTATTGTGCTGTTTGAATTGATTTCGTTTATGTATATGTACAATTTGCCATTTCCTTAAAACTTGACAAATAATGTATGACAAAACTATCTTCTTGTATATACAAAACTTTTAGCAATTGAACTTAAAAACATGAATGTACTTACTATTACGTGAATAAGTTATAAAATTGGTTTTATAGTAAAGTAATAATACGTTTTACGCTCGAGTGCTGTCATGAGAGAGACATTTCCTGTTTTTATAATAAAATGGCCCCGCATTTACTATTACCTTTACTATATATATACATATACATATTTACATTCCATTCATACACATGCAATATAGTATTAAACTTGTTAATTTGCTATAAATTATAAACTTGTATAAAATGATGTACGGTTTTTAGACAACATGTTTAGTATTTATATGTAAATGTTTCTAAATACTATAAATTATTCATTGTATACATTTTGTAAACAAAAATATATTTATTTATGGACATACTATTATTATTATTATGAATAAAATGGGGCCCCCTAACCTACGTCAATGTAAATTCTGTTTCATCTTACACATCATAATAAATTCCTAAACAATAATATGTGTTTTCTTAGATATATATTCATGTACATATATGTAGGTACTAAGAAAATTGTGAAATGTGTTTTATCGATTGATTTGAAATTAAAAGTAGTCGCAAGGTTATACTTTGTAGTGTCAAGTCCAATATGTAGGTGGATATTTGCATTAAATACTAAGGTATTAATGTTATTTTTTTAATAGTGTTTTTATTCTAATTAATCGAAATAAGTTTATAGTAAATTTACTTGAATGTCTCAATACCGTTTCATTTATAATATAATGGTTGTTTTGAAACTTTATGACATTTTTCATAATTTATTCTATACAATATTATTGCATATATTGGCAATAATATAAAATTTATTGTCTAGGTAAGGAAAAATAATAAAAAAAAACAACAACAACGCAACGTTTTCATAACTGTAAATCTATATAGGAAGAAAATTGACTTTGTTTTGTTCAAGTTTTGAACTTGACTTTATATATTTCCATATTATCTTGGAATTCTTTTGAAACTTTCCTATACAATTTAAATGAAAAACAAATTTATTGTTTTGGATTTTGTTTGGTTTATTCAAAATTAATTATACATTTTGACAAAATTTATAAAACAGAATTAATTCTGTGGAAAAAAAACCCTTTTGTATTCATGAGTGTTAGATTAAACAAAGATAAATAAAAAATCCATCAATAAAAATAAATATTTTTCCCCTTTATTTTTATGTGCCAAATGTTGTTTAACATATGTTTGGTTCCCCACAAAAAAAAAATTTAGAAACAATAATCAATAAACAAGAATTCCTAGTTTAATATATTTACCTATATGTATATATAATATAATATAAAAAATATGATTATGGATTTAATTTATTTTGAAAATAATAAACAACTCTCCAAAAACAATTTAAATGGAAATGGGTTGGGATTACAATTTGGCTTATGTCCAAAAAAAACTTTAAAACATCTGTATAGATAAACATAATATGCCTGTAAGTTTTTCTGAATTTGTTGAAAAAATGTTTGTCATAAAGTAAAAGTAATGAGTGCATACAAATTTTTCAATAAAAAAGCTGTAAAATGTAGGTACGTATATATACACGCGGGAGTATTTTTTCAACAAACTCTGAAATATGATAATGACGAATAAAGTTTATAAAAAACAGTGCAATTTCCGTCATAAAGGAAAATTCTGTTAGAGAAGCAATAGTAGGTAGTGTTTGTTCGAATAAAGTATTAAAGTCTGATTTATAGTTCAATAGTGATACTGTGATATCTAAATTGGACTCGTATTATAATCTGTAGAGCACTTTTATTATTCTAGATAAGAGCACAGTTTTCGTCGAGGTTTTCGTTTTAAAACTAAATACATGAAGTGCATAAGGTTTATTACTTTTAATTAAAATGATTCATTAGTTAAAACTTTTTATTAAACAACACGTACAAAATACATGTGTGGAAAACGAGAAGGAAATTTATTCCATTTCGTACTATGCATGTATTATATACGCATTTTATAAGTAAACATTTTTCAAAAACAAATTACCTATAATTTAGTTAACAAAATTCAATGAATAATAAACAACTGTTACTACATAAAAAATTCACATTGAAACTATTAATAAAATTGTTATTTTTACCTTAAAACCCATTTGAAAATGAACTTAATTTTTGTTTTGATTACTTGAAGGAATATTAATTTTATAACAACATGTTTATATTTATAAAGTTGCAAATAACTAACTATATTATGAAGTCCAGTATTAATTATGTACATATTATGTAACTATAAATGGTAATGTAATATAACGAAAACATTGAATTTTGTTTTTCCAAAACATATTATATTAAAAGGATTCATGAAATTTCAACGTTAAACAATATTATAAAATAATATTATTGAGTAGGAAATAATTCTATAAATTATTTTTACCTACATGTAACAACTTGTGTAGGTAGTGTAGTTAATTTTGTATGTATGTATATGAATTTAAACAACAAATTAACTTTAACAAAATATTTTACCGTATAATAACTATATCTGTACAAATAATAAATGAATAAATTTTAAATAAATCAATATATAATATGTAATGTACATAAGAATGTATATAAGAATGTCTTTATTATTATCGTAAAACTAGCTTAAATAAAGCCAATAAATTATCTAACAGAGTTCCTTGTCGGATTTTCCAAAGGAATAAAGTTAGATCCTGTGTAAATACGACTTTGAAATGTTGTGTAAAGGGAATTTATGCCCTTTTTCCACTTGTTGCTTAAATGTGACCATATATATAGGTCAGTTTATTTGTTTTCAAATTAGTTTATTGTTTTATATGTTAATGAAGGTGTGACATTGGTTGGTCTATATTTTGTATGTAATAAAAATTCATTAAAATGTAATTTCAAATATTATTTTACAGAATTACTAAACCTACTTTGGTTTTCGAAGGTTACTTTTTAATATTCATTAAAAAAATCATAAAGTAGGTGTGCATAATTGTTTTTTTATAATTGAACTTAGTTTGCAAACGTCAAATTTATCATAATTATATGTATATATAAAGTTAGTTCCGCCATATCTTTGATGTCATATGACAAATTACAAAAATACTAAAAACAATATAATAACAATGATCAACAATTTGACACAAGTTGTCTTGGGACATCAAAGATATAGTGTAACTTCTTCATAGTTTATTGGAAAAATTAAAAAAAAAAACGTTTCTTATATCTATAATATAATAGCAAATAGTTTTGCTGTGATGTAATAAAATGTTATATGTACATACATATCTACATATATAGTGCTTCTAAAATTTTACTTACATATATTATATACTCGTATGTACTTAAAACATGTTATTAATGTGTTTTAATATGAGTTAAGTATAATGTAAATATAATATATATTCATTGTGTTTATTTTAAAACCGTTTTGTATGTTCGACTGTTAGAAATTAAGCCAGTTTCCTTTCAAATGATACACAATATCACATTCTGCATAATAAAACTAGTGCGACAAGAAACGGTTTGGCGGTAAATGGCAATTTACATGTGCAAACCGACGATCCATGAATGAATATTATAATACTATCATATAATACAATATTTCCTTCTTGTATTTTATTTCGTTACACATATTCGTACATCTGTAAGTTGTATACATTTGCTCACTTTACATATTAACAACGTTTGTACAATTGTTGGTCCTTTTTTTTTGTTAAAGTTTGTGCATTTTTGAAAAAATCTTTAAAACTGTTGAAATTCACTATCTTAACACCACACACTGTTCACCAAGTAGGTATACATAGTATATAAATTATCATAGATTCATAGATTTAATAAAGGCATTCTCTCCCTCGTTTCCGTTTCTTCTTATATATGTATTTGAGTTCATTAAAATGTTCGAATTTTCTATAAATATAGGAAATTGCCTACGAATAGATTTAATTGGAATTCTTACAGTTGGTAATGAATTTTGGTATAAATTTAATCCTGTTAACAAATTAGCATTAAGTAGTATTAGGCCCTATTTCATTAAAAAAATGTTATTTGTGTCATAAAAAGTCAGAATTTTTTATTTTAGTACTAAGAGATTATCAAATTTTTACGAGCTCATATACAGAGGTTGCTGGTAAATAAATCCCATTTTTTTTCCTTGAGCAACTAGAACGTTCTAGTAAAAGCAATTTATAAAGTGATGATTAGATAATATAATAATAGCAAAGTCTCATCGTGATTCATACATTATTGAAAAATTTATGAGTATTTAAAAATTTAAACTATTTTTAGTTTAAATGAAAATTTTTAAAAAGTTTATTTTCGAAAAACTACTAGTCCACAATTAATTCTGTAAACTGATTTATATTCAATAGGCACTATTTCATTTAAAGCTACGATTTGTTTTAAAAATTTTTGAAAATTAGATTTTTTATTCAGTCTTTATTTTCAAGTCATTTACAAGCACATTTTCAAACAACCACACCATTTTGTTTCTAGTATAGCTAGAAACTTCTAATAAAAAGTCGTTTTGTAGAGGAATGTTGGGAAAATGTGCTACTGAAAATTCATTAAAATTCGTTTACCTATCACCTTAGCTTAAGAGATATGGCCATATCTGACCGTCTGACGCCATATCTGAGTCAGATATGACCATTTAAAATGTTTCAATTTGAATTATTTTTTTGGTATAATTTTAATTGCAAATTGTGGCCAAACTGCAAGTTCCAGTGGACAACTAAACACAGTGATTGAATGTTTCTCGCCCACTTCTACTAAACAAAGAAAAAGAACTCTGCTGAATCGATAAAAATTTTTACATTTTCGTTATAATTTCCACAGTTTACCAAAAATTTTCATGAAAACCTTTCATTTTATAGCTATTGGAACGACGCATCTAATGAAACTAATAGTTTTTCTCTACGATTAATATTTTTCATTTTGTGAGCCTTTATACATAGAAAAACATGTATTTTTGTTGGTTATTGTTCGGGAAATAGGCTATAGCTTTTCTTCTGCGATAGATATTTTAAATTTAATGAATAGATTATATAAAGCCTATATAATCGATTTTTATAGCCGATTTTTCTGAAAACTATAACTTGAAATGAAAAACCCCGCATATATTTGACTTTATTAAAAAATCATTTAATTTAATAAAAAAAAAAAATAAAAATTTGTCATAAATTTTCTTGTAACTTATACGTGATTTTTTAGTGTCAAATATGAAATCACATCAGTGTTTGAGACAGATACTCTTCAATATCTCACAGATACTTGACATATTAATTTTCTAAAGGAATTCATCAATTAATATCTCCCTCAATTATATACATATGTATGTATATTTACTCTATTAATAAATATTTACTCATAATATATTTAATAGTGATCGATAACATTACAAATAGAACACGACAATCATTTAAATACATAATTTGTAACTTACACGTGTTTACATTATTGTAAATTAAAAATAAATTTTTTCTTCACTATAATTTAAATTTTTTTTTTGCAACAAAGCAATAAAATGCATCGTATTAGATAAAATGCATATTATTATTATAGTTGATAACATGCAATGAGGTAATTATATTTACCAATACTCGTATATCTTATCACGCTATACTTTTCTTTATTGTTTGTGAAAAAATAATATCTTTTGAAAAAAAAATACATACATACTTAGATAAATAATGACAAACACATTAAACGTAAACATGTATTTCTGTATTATTTAGCATTTTTTTCCGAATATACGTATATTACGTTTCTAACAGTAGCCTATATGTATATTTTATAAAATTTAAAAAAATTTGACTGATATTGTAGCGATTTAGTGCACATAATTTTTTTATGGACCTTTATATCTGATAAATTGATAAATTTATAGTTTATGGACTTGTGTTGACTGTATTATAATATATTTTGGGTGTCCTTTCATAAATAAACGTATGGTTATATTAAATCAACAATTATTGTATTTTATATTTATACTCGATTTTGAGTTTAATTTATTACCTTATCCATACATAATACGTAGTTTATTATTGCATGCGTATGTGTGATTATTGGGGCAAGTTTGTTTAGGTATTTAATTGTGTGAACACTGCTTTAAAGTGAAACAGATTAACACAAATTTAGTCATTCAATATCGAACCAGATCATGCAGTAAACGTTTGTGGGTGTATCATAATTTATATTTGAGATATAATTACATAGTTTATTAAATAACGAGAAATAATTAATGTGATTAATTTGTGCGGGATTCAATATAGTGCAGATTTTTTTGAAGGTAAATTCCAATGTAAAAAAAATGTGTCACGTATTTAATTTAGTTTTTACTGGTCCATATTTATTTCTAGACGAATCCATGACGTAATATTAGGAAAAATAACCAGACCTATTAATTACATGTAATTAGTAATTTGTAATTACATTGTTATTTTTGTATACAAAATATA
>SSSI01010861.1:0-32500 GCA_004796505.1 Oryzaephilus surinamensis
ATGACGTTATAGGAAGACGTTCAATGTCTGGAAATGTAATTAAAATGTGCCAAGCGGCCATTCTATGGACAAGTAAAAAACAGGCAACAGTCGCTCTATCCACGACTGAAGCAGAATACATCTCTCTTTCGAATCTTTTCCAAGAAGTGACATGGTTACGAAAACTAATGAAAGAAATGGATTCAAATTGTGTTAAAAAGCCGTGTATAGTGTTTTGTGATAATAAAAGTGCCATTAGTGTAGCAAATAATTCAAATTGCAAGCAACGTACTAAACATATTGACATCAGATACCATTTTGTCAAAGAAAAAATTGAAAATAAGGAAATTGTTGTTAAATATATTCCAACTGAAGAAATGCTAGCGGATATTCTCACAAAACCCTTGACAGCTGAAAAACATATTAAATTTGTGAATTTGTTAGGATTCGTTTTGAGGTAAATTAGAGAAATTATATTTTATTGTAAATTGTAATTAATGCAAATGTAAACAATTTTTTTATTTGTGTTTATGGGCAAGTGTTGTGAACGTAAACACAAATCAAATAGGTTATATTCTTATATTTATTGTTATTATGTTTATTGATCTACCGATCAGGTATTTATTATCTATTTGTAGGTCAACTATTGTTTTTGGTAATTTTTTGGTAACTTTTATTGTTAAGCAGTTTAGTTCTTGTATGTCTGTCATTAAATGTAGATCGATCGATCAATTTTGTAAAGTGTCAATTGTATTAAATAAAAACTCTATATATCTTTCTAAGTAATAATATTTGTGTAATTATTTGGTTCATCATAAAGAATAGGATCACAAACAACAAAATTGTACTGAAATTGATTAAATTTACATGCATATTATTCGTGAAATTGTAAATAGTCGTTTCTTCAATTAAGAAGACATTTAAATACATAATTTATAAATTGTCACGTAATATTATTGTGTTACAAATTTTTAACATGTCCAATTTGTTGTAAAATTATTTAATTGCATTTAACATTTCACATTTCATCTCGCATTTCATACTGTTTCGAAATGATAGATTTAAAGAATGGAGATAAATTTAAAACTCAATTAATGGATGGCGTTTTTGTCATGCAAAACCATTGTAATTATTGTTTTAATTAAAATACGATCATTAAACATAGTTAAAGGAAAATTTAAACATGATTTTCGTACGTGTCCTGCCATACAAAATATGTATATATATAGGTATGTTGTATTTTAGTTCACAAACATAAACTAACCAAGCCGGATATATACACTGACATGAGATTATTATCATCTACATCAAAATTTCCTGTTTGATTAAAGCCCCATGTCCTGGCCATTGGATTCAATTTTTCTCGAGTATCGATTTTTCCAATTTTTTTCATACAGTTCAAATCGATTGCGATTCGCACTAATTAGATTCGGTGTATTGGCGCTAAGCCGATTTGGTCCAGCTAAAAGGATGCTGTATGCTATTCAATTCCCAATTTTTTACAATATTTGTAAAAAAAATTAACATTTACGTTTTAATAATTCATTTAAAACAAAGCTTAAAACTTCCTGTACTATTCCGTCATCTATTATCAGACTTTTGAATTAAATTTGAAAAATTTATACTTACCGAATTAAATCTAAAAGTGTGTCCTGCGTTAAAACGTGCCTAGACAGGACTTGTTTCCCTTGACCGCCTCCATTGGCATTCCATGCTGCGGCACCCACCCCCGGCCTAATTGTTACCACCAGCAAAATACCAAGAATGACGGCACAAACAGTGGTTGTAGCATAATATAATATCGATCGGAATGCAATTTTCTTCGATAAACTGAGATCAAGACCACCAATCGCCGATATAACAGATGACATTAATAATGGTATAATTAATGTTTTCAGCATACGTAAAAACAATTCACCAGGAAATGCTAAATACATAACTTCGCGTTTGGTCCATTGGCCAGATGAGGTGGCACGTATTAAACATCCTATTGCTGTGCCGCCAACAACACCAATTACTGTTAAAATTGTTAAAAGATTTTCTCGCAAGAAGGACTTCTTCTGGCGTGGCATTTTTTCAGTTGTTTTTTCTGAAATTTCAATTTTTAACTTACATAATAACATGATTGTTGATACAAATAATGAAACTGTTTTGCAATAAAAAAAATCTTCTCGAATTTTTAATTACTCAATTTGTAATAATTCGTCTATTAATCATTTCAAGATACAAATTTAATTAATTTTATTTATTTATAAATTGTTATGAATTAAAGAATAAAGAGATAAAAATGCTTATTAAAGGAACTTTCGCCTTCGCCATAATTACAAATATAAAGCTAAAACAAAAATCCTATAACATTAATTAATTACTACTACATTTTCGATTTGATAACAAATTTCTTGTAAACAATCATACTTATTTATAACTTGTACATTATCATAGATGAAAAATAAAACAAACTCGAGCTAGTCGAAATGGGTTTTAACTAATTATTGTCAAAATAAAGAACTTTTTATACCTACTTACAAAAAATGAAATTCGATAATAATATACCTACAAAATTAATTTATCTTTCATTCTAGATCTAATAATATGTAAACAAAAATCTGGCAGTTAATTATAAGAAATTCTCTTATGTTGTCCATAAAATTATACCTACCTAAAGTTTAAAAAATTCTGCTGTTAAGTGATTGTGTGCGACCTTAAGGTCTAATTTTCTTCTACTAGTACAATCTTTTTATCAGTTGTTTGTCTTTACTGAATTCAACATCATTTCATACAAATGAATATTAAAAATGTTTAATTTTTATTTATTTCTTTGCAATAGAAAAGAATAGATTATAGGTAGATAAATGCCGCAATAGCGGGCAATGCGAGTACAAAAGGAAGTGTTTAATAAAAATAAATTAATAATGAAAAGTGAGGCATAATGCGATCCTATATATTCTATAAGGGAACTATTTTGTTATATATGCAATATATTTATAACAATAATTAAAGTTTTGTGCCAAAATTTCGCTCAACAAAATAATAGCAACGAAACCAAACGAAACGTTGCAACGCAAATGGGTTTTCAAACGTCACAAACACGAATGTTTAAAATAATAATAAGGATTATAATGCTGTTTAAACCCACGCCAATAACTTTTGTTTACATATTTATCAACAACTTTATTAAATCATAAAATAATTCATAATCAATGTGCTAGCTGAAGAGGTTTTTTTAAAATTATGGCGAATGCGCCGAGTTCATTTTTTAATTTTCCACATGCCTGCATAAATATATGTTTATTAGAACTATAGAACATTGATATTGGCATTTTGACAAGTCTAATTTTCATATCCTCTAGCATTGCATTTATATAGAACAGTTGGCCCTCTTGAAATGTGACTTTTCTTATTGTAAACATTAATAAGAAAATAAATGAAACCTTAATAAAAATTACACGTGCAAAATTTAGAAAACTTACACAGTACCTATAAAAGAAACTGTTTTATTATAAAATTTTATGACCTTAAAAGAGATTTTATCAATGAATTTAAAACTGGTTCAATTATAAAGCAGGAAGAACTGTTACGTAAAGTTTTGTCCATTTTCAGGCCGAAAAATTAAATAGTTAGGTATACCTATATATATTTAAAATTTATAGCCATAACTTGATTTATGCATTAAGATGTGTCAAGGTTTCCATTTAAACATTTGTTTACAAAGTATATATTTTGTACACCTTTCTCATTTATTTATTATATATAATATGAATACTTGTTTAGTTGTTTATTTTATTAAAATTTTTGTACAATAAAAAAATAAATTTTAATGATGATGTAATCCTACAATGTCAAATCTTGAGCTTGAAATCTATACCAAAAAGCCATCATTAATTTTGTAATTCAATATTTAAAAAAATGAGCAAATTGAATGAAAATTCATCATTCCTCATTATAATAAATCTGATTTTAGATTCAGAACACTTTTTCTTTGCTGAAATTAACATAAAATACAATGAATTACATTTATATGGCCAAAGTGGAAAAACTGGTCATACAATATAGCTTTTGAATGTAAGAAAAACATGATTCGCGCCAAAAATTTTCAATTTTTATTGTTACAATTGCATTATTAAACTGAAAAATGATTTAAATTTGAAAATTAACGAAAATCAAAACAATTTTTAAATATGTAATTATGCATGTACACCTGTTGAAAATATATTAATTTTATTGCAAAACACTTGATACAATATCTTGTTTGAAATTTGGACCTACTTGTTCAACAGGTTGTTAAAATATATACGTTCCAAATAATCCGTCTCCAAAATTTCTAAAATGATTTATGTTATCAGTAAATTGTATGATTGATGGTTTTAGAGAAGAACACCATGCACATCAAACACGAATTGAAAGAGCAAAACTAACGCGAATTATACCCTTCTATATCAACTGACGCCCGCAAACTGTGCTTCTGTTATACAAAAACACTAAACGCACTAATATTACTACATCCACGATCAAACTCTGTGTGATTCTGTGCGAGATGATGTAAATAATAATTGCAGTCCCACCGGATCTTGCGAATAGACAGGAACGTACTACTCGATGGATGTTGGAGGGAAGATCAACAATACTATATTCACATACCTATATATATATTCATATTAATAATCTTTTTAGTCTAACTCTAAATATAAAATATATGGAATTTTTTTATTTAAATAAGTGAAATTGTCGCAATAGGATGCAGTAAAACATTAATTTTATACATATACAAATAATGTAATTGTTTTACACACTCGTGATGATAATTATATAAAATCTTCTATTTTCATATGTACAAATGAATACAATAGGCTTTTTAGACTGATAAAACTCTACCTACACTATAGATTTATAAAATATACCTACCTAATTGTTATTTATAGATAGTTAATTAAGGTATAAAATAGTTGAAACATTTTTCAACTCCCTCATCTACATGTAACAAGATTAGAGCAGTTCAAACTGAATAAAAGACTTCATTTGCATACGAAAAAATGGGTTTTGTAATCAAATACAACTTCATTTTAATTATACATGGTGTTGAAATTGAAAACAACAATTTCTAAATCGATTTTCTTATTTAAATAATGTAATTGAGCTGGAATTAAAAGGAACCAGTTGATATTAAAAAATTAGTTTTCACTTAAGTGGATGGTCTAGTATTGCATATTAAACTTTAGTTCTTTATATAAAAGCGCAAGCTTGTTTTCTGTAAAGCTTATGTTGTTCATCCTGTAGAACACGCAACAACATAAAACAATTTAAACAATGTAAAAAATGTGTAAAATTAATTGTTGCTGTTGTCTGTTGTGTAAAATAAATAAATTTGCGTGGGATTATTTAACCATTACAAATGAATTATTCATATATTATTAAAATAAAACTTCCTGCACTGGTCATTAAAATAATAATTAACATTGACCATTAGGTCATGAGAACACAAAATAAATTTATTGAAACAAATTTTTTAATCAGAAAATTTATGTATTTTTCTTTTTTAAATTTAAACAGTCTCAAAAATATAGCACCCCATTTAACAATTTACAATATAATCTATAGTTATTTGCAGGTAAAAACAGAATTAAAATAATCATCAAATCTTACAATTTATATATAATATATAAAGTTAAAAAAATCTATTACATATATTAATTCGACTAATATTTCTTCATTGTATGCGGACAATGCAGTTCGATGAACGATTCAAGCGTTTTCGGTACCATTCCTTTATAAGGTATTTTATAGCGTTTTAAAACATTCGCAGCTAAACATTGCAAGTTTAATTTCATTTGTGTTTTCAATATTATTTCAGCTGCACCTAAAAAACCAATTTTTCTTTTAATAACAAAAGCTATTTTAAAAGATCATCAATCACACCAGTTGCTGAAGATTCTAATGGTGTTTCACCTCTTTTGTTCACACAATCAACGTGTGCTCCATTTTCTGTTAATTCCGTTATTATTGAGTGCAATGTAATAAAATCTGATATTGGCTTATGGTAATTTACTATCACATGTAACGGTGTATTTCTATCACAATCCATTGCATTCACATTAGCTCCACAACGTATTAACAATCGTGTAGTTTCAACACAAGGAAATCTAAATAATTCCATTAAGAAAATAATAAATTTCAATTTTATTTTTAACAAAACAATTCTTACTTGCAAATATCATTGGTATGAAAATCATCTACAGGAGTTTCTCCATTACACGCTAAATGGAGTAAAGTTTGTCCATCTCTAAGTTTAATATTTAGTTGATTTAAAGTGAACACCATTCGATTTACATTGAATTTTTCTTCTTCTGTACAGTCTTTTAATAATTTTGTTATAATCGTTAGTAAATAGAGAGTTGTCGTAAGGTTATTTTCCATATCATCCTAGAATCAGTAAGAATTAACAAATAAAATTTTAACAAATCATTTTAAATAACTGCGCTAGCCTTACTATAATACTTTCAATTTCTTCTTTTCGTTCTTTTTCCGGATGTTCAATTTTATCTTTATTACGTTCCAATTCGACAATGGCAGCTGACAAAACTTCAATAACTTGATGGTACGTTACACGTATACCAACATATAACATTTGTGAAAATACTTGAGCAAATCTTAATAAATCCTTAACGACTGATACATGATTACGTTGTCTTAATTTTAATGCATGCAACCATAATTCTAAACATCTATCAAATCTACCATTATCAGCAAATACAGCACCACGATATATAACTGGATGTGGTACTTCTGGATTATTTACACCAAGTATACGCTCACGTATTGTTAAACCTTCTAAATGTAATAAATTATTGTTGCCTTGTATTGCTTCTAATTCATTTAATGTTTGACACTCTATCCAATTTTCATATGCCGGTATTGGTGAAATTAAACGTTTTCTTATCGGATTATTTATATCTTGATATCTAAAATTTTTACACTGACAAACCAGTCTATCCTAATATTAATGATTTACCTTAATTCCATCGACATGTGCATATATTTATATGCTTTTAAAATATCATAATTCTCTTTATCGTTTGCATATGAAGCGCCCAATAATTCTAATGCTTCTATACGTTCTTCTATTGATATTTCAGGCCGTTCAATTAAATAATCAACAACTTCACAACGTGTACGTTCAGCTGCTGCTTTAATTGGTGTCATATTTGCATCATTTACCGAAAATGTTGCATTATATTTTAATAATTCTTTAATTACATTTACATGACCACATTCGGCAGCAAAATGCAATGCCGTTGCACCGCATAATGCTTTCTCATTTGGATTTGCTCCATTTTCTAGTAAAAAACTAACCTGTTGTAAAATATTGCATATTTTTTTAAATATTCAAGAGATTGTTTTTTAAACAAAAGAAATAGATACAAAACAATTTCAAATTTCGCGGTAGAAAAATTTTGATTAAAAGCTATAGGCAACCCAATAAACGAAAATCAAATTTCAAGTTATGCAATTAACAAAATACGTTAGTAAAATAATTCCACTTGTTTCACGTTTTTAATCACACATAAATGATGAATTACTTTTCTTATCGAATTCTTATCAGACACATCAACACATGCAAAAAATGCTTACTATATCTAAATGTCCTTTATATGCTGCTATCATAAGACATGTATTGTTGTATTTATTCGCAATATTTATGTTGGCGTTATGGTATGTAAGATATTTAACTATATCTAATCGTCCATCGAAGCAAGCAGCTCTGAGAGGTGTTGAATTGGTCTTTGTGGGATGGTTAACATCCGCACCAGCATTAACAAGTAGTTTGACAACATTTAAATGCCCTACAAACATAATTTGTACTATTAAAAGCTCGATAGATGTTAATATAGAATCATTTGGAAATAATAATATATTGTAACAAATTCAACATCTTTCATCAGAATATTTTACCTGCACATGCTGCACACCATAAAGCACTTGTACCTTCAATAACATAACCATCGAATTTAACAATGCCTTCCAGCTCTAAATCCAAATTAAACTTTGACATTAACATTCGTATCACTTTTTCGTGG
Organism: Oryzaephilus surinamensis; assembly: GCA_004796505.1. Taxonomy (NCBI): domain Eukaryota; kingdom Metazoa; phylum Arthropoda; class Insecta; order Coleoptera; family Silvanidae; genus Oryzaephilus; species Oryzaephilus surinamensis. The sequence continues at coordinate 8,052 of SSSI01010861.1, forward strand.
CCAAATCTGGCAGCAACAATAAGTGGTGTGCATATTTGGCCATCGTCTTCTCTTACTTTCTAGAAAAATCCTCGAATAATAATGATTTTTTATTACTTAAATACAAATAAATGTTGCGTACCTCATTCAACAAACTTTCTACATCAACTTTATCTTCGATTAATGCATAAAATACCAGGGACATACCATCTTTTGCCGCATAATAAACACGATATTTCATCAATTCTCTGGGATCGTCCATAATGAATGAATTTTAAGCACATTTAGGATAATTTTATGTCTCGGATAATAACGTTTGGGATCTAATTTTCAACAAATTTTTTTAAGATGAATGACCGTGAATGCATTCCAGAAACTGAAATGTATATTTAAGAATACGACGTAAACATTGGAGTTGATTGGAGTTAATTTGCATATGTCAGAATGTCAAGTCATGTCACGTGCAACAAGTTCCCAATTTTCTTTCAACATTTCCATTGTTTGGATGAAAATCAGTATTTTCTTTGAAATTTAGTTATAATTATCACCAATTATCACGAAAAAATTACTATATTCAAAATAAAAATAAAAGTGCGTAGGTGTCTTTCAAATTTTCCCACCATTTTTTAGCCCGCCAAATTAATAGTAGGAATCTGTAAATTTAGTCATTAAGATGGAATCTGTATGTTTACTACATGCGTCTATCCTGCTTCATCACGTTGCCATTGCATACAGATGAATAAAAAAATAAAAACTGTTCGGAACTTGTTGTAAATTTGTGTGCAGAAAAAAATCTACGATAATCGGAGTAAAGAAGTCTTGTATGAAAAGTCCTGTGCACGTCTGTACTTGCCGGTGAGTTATTAAAACGGTTTTAACACAAAAAACGTAATACGTATATAATAAAATAAAAGAATTCAAATTATTCATCGTTCCATATCTTACCAGCGACTTTTTTTACTTTTTTTGTTTCGTTCATTATAGATACACGTGCCTATTTTCACAGCCACATTAACTGCATTAACATCTTTCTCATTCAGCACGTACATACATAGTTACTATTTTCTACAAATTAAACGTTTAATATGGATGAAAATTGGGATGATGACTCTACCAGTACCCCAACGACTTCACAGGTAAAAAAAAACTAATTTTCAGTCATTTGCAGTTATGAAACATTTGTTGATTGCTAGGGTATTGGTGTTGCAAGCGAGGGTGGTTGTAAATTCAGTGCTGGACGTGGTTTTAAAGCCATCGAATCCAATGATGATGGATGGGGTAATGGAAATAGCTCCGAAAAGAACACTTTAGTAGACACTCAATGGGGTGATGCCCCATCAGACAGCTACAACAACAATCGCGATCGTCGTGGCGGCGGTGGAGGTCGTCGAGGCGGCAGAGACCATCAAGGAGGTGGTTTTAAACCTCGCAGAAATGACGATAATCATTCTTCAGGTGGTTGGGGAAATAATGAAAGTTCGACGAATGATTGGGGCGACAATCAGAATAATTCCAATGACGGTTGGGGTAATAGTGGACAAGATTTTGGAGGACAAAGTAATTTTATCATGAATTTTTTCGATTTTTGTGATAAATTTATTTTTTAGGACGTGGTGGTGGACGTGGAGGAAGAGGAGGTGGTCGAGGCCGTGGTAGCGGTCGGGAAGATCGAGGTGGGGATAGGGACGGTTTCAAAAATAAAGATTTCGGCGGTAAAACAGAAAATGGTGAGTCATTTTTTTCTTATCGCTTCATTTCCTGTGTGAAACTTGATATTTTAATAGGCGACGAGAAAAAACGTGAAATTTACATTCCACCAGAGTCCGTAGAAGGTGAAGAATTATTTACCCACACCATAAACACTGGTATAAATTTTATGAAATTGGATGACATTGAAGTTAATGTAAACTTATGGCACGTTTTAAGTGTATACAAGTGTTTTTAAATGGGTTGTTTATAGGTCAGCGGTGAAAATATACCAAATCCAATTGATTCATTCAATAATTCTGGCTTAAGAGCACATTTATTAGAAAATGTTTCAAAGTCTGGTTATACAAAACCGACCCCTATACAAAAATATGCTATTCCTATTATATTAAGTGGTAGAGATTTGATGGGTTGTGCTCAAACCGGCTCAGGAAAGACTGTAATAGAAATTTGAATATTTCTTTTGTATTTTAAATAATTTATTTTGTTTTTATATAGGCGGCTTTTATGCTCCCAATTATTAACAAATTATTAGCAAAACAAGAGCCACCGATTGTTGAAAATCAATGTGCTCAACCAAACGTTGTAATTGTGAGCCCGACAAGAGAATTAGCCATTCAAATATGCGAACAAGGCAAGAAATTCGCTCATAATTCCATTGTAAAAGTACTTGAAGTGTATGGGGGCACTTCAGTAGGCTATCAAAGGAACCGTATACAAGTAAGACGGTTAACGGATAACGAAATACGTTTAAAAAACATGTCTTTATTTTATAGAGTGGTTGTCACATCCTTGTGGCAACTCCTGGCCGTTTAAATGACTTTGTAAACCGCGGTGATGTTTCTTTTGCTTCTGTGGAATTCTTCGTATTGGATGAAGCTGATCGTATGTTAGATATGGGTTTTTTGCCAACAGTTGAAGAAATGTTAGGACATTCAACAATGACAGCAACTGGCGAAAGACAAACTTTAATGTTTTCTGCAACATTCCCTGAACAAATTCAACATTTAGCTGGAAAATTTTTACATAATTATGTTTTTATAGCTGTTGGTATTGTTGGTAGTGCATCATCTGATGTGGAACAAAAAATACTTCAGGTGTCACAGTTTGAAAAACGACACAAATTAATAGATATGCTTAAACAAAGTAAACTTTTTTTGAAAATCTAATAGAAATGTTATTAATTTGGGGAATTGTGTATATTTTCAGGTGATGGCAAAGAGCGAACACTAGTATTTGTCGAAACAAAACGTAATGCCGATTTTCTTGCTTCTTTATTAAGCGAAAGTGACATTCAAACAACAAGTATTCATGGTGATCGTTTGCAACGTGAACGTGAAACGGCTTTACGCGATTTTAAAAACGGATATAGAAATATATTGGTAGCTACGGGTGTGGCTGCACGTGGACTTGACATTAAAGGTGTCCAACATGTTATCAACTACGATTTACCGAAACATATTGATGAATATGTGCACCGAATTGGTAGAACTGGTCGTGTTGGTAATCGTGGAAAGGCAACCAGCTTCTATGATCCACAGACTGACGGACAAATCTCAACAGGTTTGGCAGTGATTCTTAAACAAGCAGACCAGGAAGTGCCGCCGTTCTTGAGCGATGGCGGTTACGGTGGCAGGTCTAATGACAGTTTTGGTGGACGTGATATAAGAGGGGTATTTTTTTGGTAGTCTATTGAATAAGAATTTTTTATCTAATTGAGTTTGTTTGTCTAGGATGACTATGGCAAAGCCCAGGACTTTAATAGTCAACCAGCTGAAGAAGAGGAAGAGTCATGGGATTGATTCCTCTATGATTCCTGTTATTTTTACTATGGTTCTGAATTAACATTTAAGTTTATTTTTAGTTCGTTGTTCTAAAAAACCGTTAAGTTAGAATTTAATGTTTTGTTATTTTTTATTAAGTATTTGATTTTTCTATTAATAAAAAACAAGTTAAACGTATTTTTTATAAAGTTTCACTTAATAAATCTGTGATAGATAAGAATTTATTAGGTTGAGTCAGAAGAAAATATAATTTAGAATATAGTTTCCATCAAAAAATATATTTTTTCATTTTTTAGCAAATGTTTTCTTTTTTATAATGTAATCATGACAAGGCAATAATAATCTATCTCAATAAAACTGTCCAGAATCTCAATGAAAGTTTTCTTTTAAAGCAAACACTCAAAATTCTTAAAATAATTTATTTTTTTTTTTTATAAAAATGTTATTGTATAAAAGTTATATATTATTTTACAATAAATTAGAACCAATCAATTCTTAAACTTAAAAAATTGTAGTTTAAAATTAATTTATTATTATAATAAACCGCCTGAAGTGCTCGGTGAATTTGTTGTTGTATTTATAGGGAAAGTGCCTTGTGTCCACATAATAAGGCTATTATGTTCAGGCATTTGTGATGCTTGAAAATGATCGCTGAGTAACATTTGTGAAAAATTTACATGTCTTTGATAAGCTTCAGTTTCACGTTGAGAATCGTTACAAATCCTATACAAGTCTACGGAAAAAAAACATTAAACCACTATAAACTTTTTTTAAATTCAAATAGTTGCCTTTTAAAATTGCTGAAGCCCATAACTGTACATGAACATCAGGTATTTTACTAGCCAATTGCATTGCCGGCGTTACCATATTCATACTTTCTCTGCTATTCCCAAGCGAAAGAAAAATATGTCCTAATAAAACCAATGAGCATGATGTTAAGCGATTCAAATCTTCAGCATTTGCCATTTTCAATGTTTCTCTTAAATAACGTTTAGCTTCGTTGTAACGTCCTTGGAAAAATGCTTGTAAACCTTGTACATAATATGCAGCGGCCCGTAAACTGTGCGAATGTGATGGTAAACTTTCCGGATTGATTCTCTCATGTAAAGCATTAAAGTCTGCTTCGCGTTTACCACGTAAATAAACAATGGCCAAGTTTAAATTTGCAAAAGTCCATAATTCACGCTCTCGAGACGTCTAAAACATATAAGAAGTACAAAATATTATAATCTATTTTGGCAAAATTTTGCCATACATTTAAAGCTGCCATAAATTGCGCCTCCGCCGCCTCCATACAATTCATACTCATCGAATATAAGCCCAATAATGTGTGCAATTGTGGACCGTGTGTGTCTAATAATTTAGGAGTTTGTCTACATAATGTTACAGCTGATGAAATCTCTTGTAATGCTTGTGTTTTATTACCCATAACTAAACGACACATAATTATATGCTCAAGTAACATTAACTGGAATACTGATAGTATTGGTTTATTATCTAAAACTAAAAAAATCACGTACAATTTTCTGTTAAGACGCTATATAGTGATTTTTTGGTACTTTTTAGTTTTTCTATTTGCATAAGTGCTTTATCAGTATATTTTTGTGCTTTTTCCATGTAACCAGCTTGCATACTATGCATCACAGTCACTAAATAAACAAGAACGTATAAATGTTCTTTTGGCATCCACAGAAACATGTCTCCGGCACTTGGCCCAGTAAAAACTATAAAAAAATAATTGAACATTAATTTTCTTCAATTCTAACTCAAAATTTACTATCATCGGTGGCCATAATCGTTTGTATACTTTGTTGTAGTTGTTTTAAACATGGTTTTACACTTTTTACTTGTCCGGCCATCAAATAATGGCACACTTGTAACACTAAAAAATAGACTTTTAAATATTCCTTTTGATAAACCGCACCCGTCCATGTTTCAATTAGATGACTAGCTTGATTTAATACAGGCTGGACTTCTTGAAGCTTCTTATCAATTAATAATAACTAGAAGAAACATTGTTAGTTTCAAATTATTTTACTTGATTTATTAGTTTTTACCATTCCTTTACTTAATAAAAATAAAACTCTGGTATAATAAGCGTTCGATATATGTGCAAAATCGACTCCAACACCTAATAAACTACTAGCCAGTTGATAATCCTTTTCGGTGGCATGTATTTGCTGAAAAATATAACAACAAATTTTCGATATGATCTTTCCAATACAATCAGTCTTACAGCTAGCTGAAAAATCAATCTACAATGCCAGTAAACGTTATGTTGCGACAATTCAATAGCTTTCCTTAAAATTGGCTTGGATAATGCAATTTGTTCTTGTTGCTCGTAAAGTTCAGCCAATACACTAGCTGCTTCGAATTTAACATCATCGAATGAGTTGATCACTTGTGAAAGGAGCCACTAAAACAATCTTTGTCAATTTATTCAATTTTGTCAATATTCTTGTCGTACTGCTTGTTCTAAATGCGTTTTCGCCAAATCCACATTCTTCGTATGACTTAATAATATATTGCCCAATTGTAAATGTGTTCTTGCTTCTACACGTTGTGGTGGTTTAAAATTAAATACAGCTTGTAAACATTGTATACACAATTTTATCATTGGCGGACTTGAAGTACGAAAATGTTCAGCTAATCCTAAAAGGGACAAATACCATGCATCTTGCGATGAGGCCATAATCTCTCTCGCACAATTTCTATAAACATACAATTATTGCTATTAAAAGTGGCATTGTTTTATATAAAACGAAAAACCAAAATAATAGCCACTTTTTTGACAGTCATTTTGAAAATTTTACGCAATTTGACAGTTGGATGGCTTGGAACTCTCTATCTTTATCTAATATCGTATGATAGACAAGGATAGAAGTGATCTTGTTTGTTCATTGTGAATCCAGACAAATTGGAACGTTTATTATATCTATTTTTGTTTGATAGCGTCTATTAGACAAGGACAGAAGTGATCCTAAGTGAATCCCAATGAGTAATCGCATGACAGGTGTTCGCTGATTGGTTGGCTTTGTTGCGTATTCCTTGGTATGTCAAATGAATCAGACATTTTTATTGTAAAAAATTTACAATTTTTATTTTACACCAATTTAATAAATTCACTACAGTCAAGATGAGTTTTTTCGGTAAATTATTTGGTGGTAAAAAAGAGGATCAAGCCTTAACAACAGGCGATGCAATCCAAAAATTACGTGAAACTGAAGAAATGTTAGTGAAAAAAGAGGAATATTTAGAGAAGAAAATTGATATTGAATTGAAAACAGCGAAAAAGAACGCATCAACTAATAAAAGAGGTATTAAATATTCAAACCTCTGGAAATTTTCACCTCATCATTGTATTTTCCAGCTGCAATTCAGGCGCTCAAACGAAAGAAGCGCTACGAAAAACAATTAGCCCAAATCGATGGCACATTAAGTACTATTGAGATGCAAAGAGAGGCCCTCGAGGGTGCTAATACTAATACAGCCGTATTGAAAGCAATGAAGGATGCTGCAGAATCATTAAAACATGCCCACCAACACATGTACGTCAAATGAACGCCCACAGCAACTTTTGGAATACTTAAATTGTTCTTGTTTTTGCAGGGATGTGGACCAAGTTCACGACATGATGGACGATATCGCCGAACAACAAGATCTGGCCAATGAAATATCGAATGCTATTAGTAATCCAGTCGGTTTTGGTGAAGATTTAGACGAAGATGAATTGGCAAGTGAATTAGAACAATTAGAACAAGAAGGACTAGAAGAGGAATTACTTAAAGTGCCCGGCGCTGATGAATTACCATCGCCACCACAAGGAGAAGTCGTTAAACCGAAACCAGCCAGTATGAAGTCAGAATATAATTTTAATTTTTAATAATTTTACGTTTTTTGTAGAAAAAGTCGAAGATGATAACGATTTAAAAGAATTAGAAGCATGGGCATCATAAATTAAGCACAGAACTCATATTTAAATTTAATGAAATGTTAGACAGCACCAGTGGGGGGGCTTCGTTTTGCTTATTAAATCATGTACATAATAAATATTAACGATCATTGTAAAACATCAAATGTATCCCATTATATTTTCAATTTTTTTAAGTAATTGTAATAATTTTTATTCGTTTTATTGGTAGTTATTAAAACAACTTTATATTTATACTAGATTTTATTTTTATAATAGTCAATAAAATTAAAATATACCGTAAATTATATAATACAAATCGCAATCATTCATCTTCTTTCATGCACTGTTCAACCATTTCTTTTAAATTAGGATTTTCCATTGCGGCAGCTATCCGTTCTTTGTCGTTTATTTGTTTATTTACTTAAAAAGATTGTTTTGATATCAAAAAGTGGTTTTTAATTTGGAAATTATATCTTACTTTCGTGTTCTGTTGTATGAGCTCCTTCTTTTATATAAATATCGAGTTTTATAGGATATGGCATACATTTCTCTAATTTCATTCGAATACAGAGGCCTATTAATGTGGCTAGGGAGCAGTGGGGCACAGTTGGATTGAATTCAACGCGTACAACTTTTCTATAAGCAGTTGGTTGTGTAACCTACAATTGAATATCATAATTAGATAACGATTTGTAAGTTTATTTATATAAAAAAAAACACTTGAATTCCGTCTTCGTATACTACGTTTAATTCCTCTAACGTGTTGGGTTTTTCTGGGTCCTTAATAGTCTTGATTAAGTCTAGAAAAAAAAAAATTAAAGAATTTTAGTTGATTTTTAAGAAGAATCCATTACCATAAACTGTATCTTTTATTTCCAAACTGTCTATACTCTCTGTTTCCAGTGTTGGACGATGATTATCTACTTTTTTACGAAAAAATGACAAAAACATTATTGAAATATGCTTGAAAAAATACTGTAAACAGCTGATCTAACCTGAAAACATTTTTTTCACACTTGCTCCGCAAGTTTTGGCTTTCACTGATAAATTAGTGTAAATAATGCGGTCTTAATCGTTGTAAATAACAAAGTTCAATGAGTTTGGCTGACATAAAAACGCAAAAATCCTATAAATACTTACATGAAGTAGAAACAATTTCCCAAAATATTCTAACGTTAAAAGAAGAGAAATTGGAATTATCTAATACACGAAATAAGTTTCGTGAAGCATTTAGGGCTTTAGAAACTGTGGAAGAACGTAATACTTGGATGCAAATAGGCCAGATTTACATTCAACGTCCAACAAAGGAATGCAAAGTCATTTTAAAAGAAGGTAAACAACAACGTTGTTTACTTTTTTTGTTATAAATATTCATTTTATAGAATTGCAAAAAATTGATGAAGATTTACAAGCATTGCAAGACGATTTAAAAAATAAATTACATCAATTAAGGGATTTGGAACACGAGCCGAGATTGGAGGGCTTCACTTTAAAGCCAATTTCATCAGCAGAAGCTAAAGCTTTACACAAAGGCTTTGGTTTATTGTAAAAAATGGCATCTGGGGGAAAAGCAGCTGCTGGTTTGGTGATTTTCAGGAAAATTGCTGGAACCGTTGAGTATTTAATGCTTCAAACTTCCTATGGAATCCATCACTGGACACCACCAAAAGGCCATTTAGATCCTGGTGAATCGGAAATGACTGCCGCTCTACGTGAAACTGAAGAGGAGGCCGGTTTGAAGAAATCAGATTTGAATATTATTGAAAACACCAAGTATACTATTAAATATAATGTTAATGGTAAGCCGAAAACTGTCACGTATTGGCTGGCAGAGCTAACTAATCCACAAACTAAGGTCAAATTAAGCCATGAACACCAAGATTACAAATGGTTGAACATTGAAGAAGCGTGCAAGTATGGACAATTTAAAGAAATGCAAGATACGCTAAATTTTTTTAATGATCAATTAAAATTATAAATACTAATTCGTTAACATTCGTTAATAAAAATTTGAATTTTCCGCCGTAGTTTTTATTTTTGTATTATCATAGTTTTCTTTAAACCGTTAATATGCATTTTCAGTCATAGGTGGCCCACAATAAATATAACCTCACTTTTATAAATCATAACCTTGTATTCACGTTTTTATTATCGTTAAAATGGGTACTTCAAAACCAATATTTCGTGAATTAAACGCAGACGAATTACAATCAGAAGCCACAGAAATTGAATCGCTATGCATGAATTGTCATTCAAACGGCACAACAAGACTTTTACTTACAAAAATTCCATTTTATAAAGAAGTGGTACTGATGTCTTTTTCATGCGATGAATGTGGCTTCCAAAATAATGAAATTCAGTCCGGCGCCCCAATAGCTGAAAAAGGAATTCGCATTAAACTAGACGTACGCACTGAACGTGATTTAAACCGACAAGTGGTGAAAAGTGATTATACAAGTGTGAAAATTGTTGAAATCGACTTTGAAATACCTGGCCAAAGCCAAAAAGGTGAAGTAACGACTATCGAAGGTATTTTAGACAGAAGCGAACGTGGTTTAGCACAAGACCAACCAGTGAGGAGAATAGAACATCCAGAAGCAGCCGCACAAATCGATGAATTCATACAAAAAATCAGGAAATTAAAAGAACTGCGCGAACCATTCACTGTTATTTTAGAAGATATATCTGGTAATAGTTTTATTGAGAATGTTGTAGCACCACAAGTTGATCCGCAATGTACAACAACTTACTTTAGTAGAAACAAAAACCAGAATCACGTTTTAGGAATTTATGATCAAGAAGAGATAAAAAACGATAAGGAAAATGCTATATTGGAGCCTATAGGAGAAGACGATTTCACTTTAGAAGACCTTCAAGGTGAAGTTTTACAACTACCAACAAACTGCCCGAATTGCAACTCACCTTGTCAAACAAATATGAAACTAACGAATATTCCGCACTTTAAAGAAGTCGTAATTATGGCTACAACATGTGATATTTGCGGCCATCGTACGAATGAAGTGAAATCTAGCGGAGGAATCGAACCACAAGGCTTACACATTGAAGTTGATGTAAAATGTGACGAAGATTTTAAAAGGGATGTGCTGAAATCGGAGACTTGCAGTTTGAAAATACCACAACTAGAGCTAGAAGTCGGGCCTTATGCACTTGGAGGACGATTTACAACTGTCGAAGGGTTGATTGTGGCCGTCAAAGAACAATTAAGCGATCCAAAATATTCACATATATTTGGCGATTCACAAGAAATTGAAACAAAAACGAGATTTGAAAAATTTTTAGGAAAGTTTAATGATATTCTAAGCGGGAAACTCGCAATTACGGTTGTGTTAGACGATCCAGCTGGAAATAGTTATATACAAAGTTTTGCTGACAACGGACAAGTTGATAATGGCTTAAGAATAACACATTACGAAAGAACATTCGACCAAAACGACGAATTAGGATTAAATGATATGAAAACAGAGAATTATGAAAAAACCAGTTAATATTTGTGTATAATATTTATGTATATAATGCAATTATACAGATATATTTAAATTTCAATGTTTTAATTTGTAATTAACGTTACCTCAATAATATACATTATTTTCGTTCAATGTTAAATTTAATTTTTTTAATAAAATCTGCAACTTACTTAACACACAATATATGTACATCAGATTTATTGTTTCGTCATTAAGATAAGATTATTAATTTGGGTTCCTAAATATGTAATCAGTTGAGATAAAAGCATCATTGTTAAAATAAGTGATATTATAATGTGAGAAAAAATACAAGTCGTTAGAAAAATTTAAAAAAATATAAAAAACTTCTTTATCAATGTTCAAATGTCTGTAAAGGATTATATATTTCGAAGAAGGAGTCGATCATGGACTTCAAGAGAGAGGAATAGGTCATCGTCTTTAACACCATCAGTACAAATTCCAAGGCGATCAGTGTGTGTAGCCAATTTGGTACGTAAAAATAATACATATAAGTAAATTTTCAGAAGGAAATATTGAAAACAGTATTTTAAAACAGAAGTAGATTTTGTGAAATCTTGTGAAATGAAATATAGGGATTAGGATTAGATTATTTATTTACGATGTATACTATTTCATAGTCTTAATTTATTTGTCATCATTCAAATATTACATCCATACTATATTTAGAAAGTAATATCATTTTTCTTATATTCAAAATTTTAGCGTGAATAATTATTCAACCAGCTATTATATTCTTTAATATACGTGCAAATTATTCATTGTTATAAATTAAACTGATATATTGAGTAAACAAAACGAATTTAAAAAAATACAGTTTAAGGTTAACTTTTTAAAATTGGCGCGTTTTATGCATAAAATACTGTGCAGAAATTTTATTAAATTTATATGTCCTTTGTTTATTAGTAAATGTACAAATATATAACAATCGTGTAGAATAACAATTTTATTATTAATTAAGCTTAATTCAAATAGAAATTATTGTTTTTATGAATTTTGCTCATGTTGTATATGTATAAATAGTGTCCATTATTGACAAATGACAAGTGCACCCTCAAAAAAAAATTATTCTTGCGTAAAAATGACACTTCATCCAAAATTTTAATTATACAAAAAAAATATAATTGAAATGTTTAAATTGTTTATGTGGCTGTGAAATGCTTAATGTTCAGTTAAATGTAGTGTAACTTTTTATATATTATTTTAATGGCATCTGATAGTTTGGATTATGTGCCACACGTAGGGCCCGATGGATATGTAAGTGGATAAAATAAGGACCTTATTTTATTCCCTAATTCAAATTTCAATGATTTCAAAATCAAATGTTCAATTATGTTGTAATTCGATTAGTTTATTAAGTATTTATTTTAAGAATTGCGAAATGCCAGCATTTACAGTTGCAAATAAATTTAATTAACGTGTAATAGATTTTTTTATTTAAAACTAAATTTATTTCATTTTGCAGAATGACGATCAAACGTATAAACTTCTCGTTAAAATTATTAGGGGTAGAAACCTTATGAAAAAGGACATATTCGGTGCTAGGTACGTATCCCTGCATTTTACTATATTTATTTGACTAATATTGGTTTTTTCTAGTGACCCATATGTGAAAGTAGATCTTGTAACGGCCGAGAATAACACTCCCATTGATTCAGTTTTGACAAAAACAAAGAAAAAGGTAAAAGCTGACATTATACTCCATGCACTTAGTTAAGGTTTTAATTAATTTAAGACACTTAATCCGGAATGGAATGAAGAATTTATATTTCGTGTAAATCCAACACAACATAAATTAATTTTACAAGTTTTCGATGAAAATCGTCTGACTCGCGATGATTTTCTTGGCATGGTAGAAATTTATTTAGTTAATATACAACAAAGAGAAGAGGATGGTGTTACATTACCTTCAACAACATATTTATTACGACCTAGAAGGTGGCGTATTAATTTATTTACCAAAAATTTTAATTCCTTTTTAAATATTATTGCTTTGTTTCAAAAAGCTTAATATTTTCATTCATATTTTTATCTATTTGATGACATAATTTATTATTGTTTAAATTTTAATATCATTTAAAAGGAAACGAGTTTGATAAATTATATGCAAGTACAAATTTATATTTATTTATATTTTTTTTTCCTCTTAGTATTTCAAAATCAAATGAAAGTGGAATGTAATCAAATTTTATGTTTGATAAAATATTTAACTGGACTATTTCTTATTTTGATAAGAATGGTGGGAACTTTAATTAATTTCTCTTTACCAGTTGCCTATTTATAGTTTGTTCAAAACTGTATACATATTTTTATTTTAATTGGTAAATATCAATTAGAAATGAATTCAAGTTCCCCATTGTACATAAACTCTAGCTTGAGTACCTATATTTTTTTTATTTATTTGTTTAATATGCTTAATGTTGCATGCTGGGGGATCTCTCTTGTCTCTTGAAAAATAAACCGAAAATATGAAAATATTACTCAACGTAGCGATTTTAGTTCACGTTCAAGAGTACGTGGTCATCTAGAAATATATCATGCTTATCTACATGACAGTCCGTTACCGCCAATTGTTCAACGACAAGAAAACGATCTAGAGTTATCATCTGGATGGGAAATGGTTGGAAATGACACAAGAAATAGTCGGGAATGGAGTCAAACGGCTGATGCCCAAGTAGATGTAAAATTCTTAAGTAATTCATGAGTTTGTTGTTTAATTTGTATGGTTTGTTTAGAGGAATGGTGTCGTTAATGCAAATACGGAATCCCAAACGCCGCTCCCACAAGGCTGGGAAGAGCGACAAGATGCAAATGGTAGAACATATTATGTAAATCATATAGCGAGAACGACGCAATGGGAACGACCGACGTTTGGGTAAAAAAAAACAAATTTTAGTATTTTTTTTTGACTTGTTTGTTGTTATTACTGGATATAGTAACTCAAATGGCGAGAATCGGGACGTGGAGCGCGAGGAACAACGCGAAGTATTTGAAAGAAGATACCATATAAGTGCCGAAGAAGATACAAATGGACGCGGTGATTCGTCGAACAATACAAGCCAGGTATAATTTTTATTTAAACTGGTTTTTAGGCATGCTATTATTGTTTGTTTAGAGAATCATTTTACGGGATGATTCATTTCATTTTACTAATATATGTGGTGTTTTTATTTAGTATAGAATATTAACAATATTTAATAAATTGATAATTAAAAAAGTCTTGCATGACGAATTTTATTTGCATGAAATAGACGATTAGTCCAGAGATAAGACCATCACCAATAGAAGAAGAAATTAATGTACCAGAAATATATGTTGAACAAATACCAGATGAACAAAATGTTGCACAAACAACAAATACAGCAGTAAGATCTGATATATCTGATACTGAATATAATGCATCAGCTGAAAGTAATGCAAGTAGTCGTAGAAGTTCAATAGATTTACCAATATATAAATTAAATTTAAATTGTGGTGATCAAACAACACAGCATAATCGTAATGGTGATATTGAGAATGATAGTGATGAGGTTGGTATGCTTAGTGTGTATGTGTGTGTCCGTATTTTTTATGTTGTGTTGTTTTTTTAATTTTGAATCATTTTCATATAGGGGTACAAGCTTTTCCTATTATTTTGCAATTTTTTTATTGCACATAGTGTTTTGTGTTAATAATATTTGTGGTATATTTAATAAAAATTTTTTTCTTACAAGAAAATTATTGTAGATTCCTAAATATTTCCATATTTATTTCTAAGTGGACAAAATATTTAACAGTTAATAAACTTTTAACTACATTTTTATTTACTTTACACGGATATTAAATTCGCTTAAAAAACAGCAATTTATCTTATGTTTTCGTTAAGTTTTGGCCACTAGTCAATATAGTTTCTAACTTCCTATGAATTTAGTTTTTATTATTTGTTTTTCTTGAATGAAATTACAGAGCGACGATCAAACCGACAGTATATCGAACAGTTCATCTAGACGAAATTCAACAATTTCAACAAGTAGCAATAGTAATACTCAAAATAATCTTGAAGCCTTATCAGAAGGATTACCATCTGGTTGGTCCGTTCAAATTGCACCAAATGGTCGTTTATTTTTTATTGATCATAATGAACGTACCACATCTTGGGTGGATCCACGTACTGGTCGTGCCAGTCCAATGCCAAATCAAGCAACTGTACCAATGGTAAATCGTAGACCAGATGATGATTTGGGACCATTACCAGAAGGTTGGGAAGAACGAGTGCATTCAGATGGTCGGATATTTTTCATCGATCACAGTAAGAATTAAATGTTTTCCATTTTTAAAATGACATATTACCATTTGTAATGATTTTTTTTTAGACACGAGGACCACGCAATGGGAAGATCCGAGATTATTTAATCCACAAATTGCTGGACCAGCCATTCCATATTCACGTGATTATAAAAGAAAATATGAATATATGAAAACACAACTTAGAAAACCAGTAAGAATTGGTTTTTTGTAATACTTTATTCGTAGATAATACTATGGAATGTTTTTTAGAATAATGTTCCAAATAAATTCGAGATAAAAGTACGTCGTAGGAATATTTTAGAAGATTCATATCGTGCCATAACAACTGTAGCACGTGTTGAATTATTAAAAACGAAATTATGGATTGAATTTGATGGTGAAGTTGGTCTAGATTATGGTGGTTTAGCTAGAGAATGGTTTTATTTATTATCTAAAGAAATGTTTAATCCATATTATGGATTATTTGAATATTCAGCAATGTATATTTATTTAAAAATTATTATTTTTATGTTTTTAATAATATTGGTTTGCTTTAGGGATAATTATACATTACAAATAAATCCATTTTCCGGTGTATGTAATGAAGAACATTTAAGTTATTTTAAATTTATTGGCAGAGTAGCTGGTATGGCTGTTTATCATGGAAAACTATTAGATGGTAATTAATTTACTACGGTAAAAATGTTATTTTCGAACCGTTTTTATATTTTTTTAGCATTCTTTATTAGACCATTTTATAAAATGATGTTATCGAAACCAATTGATTTGAAAGATATGGAATCAGTTGACTCTGAATATTATAAATCTTTATTGTGGATTAAAGAAAATGATCCATCCGGTTTAGATTTAACATTTTCTGTGGATGAGGAGTCTTTTGGACACACATCTGTGCATGAATTGATTGATGGTGGTGCAAATATACCTTTAGATAATTCAAATAAAGACGAATACATTAAGTAAGATTAAAAATAGAAGTTTGTTCTCTTAATTAAACTGGTTTATTTTTGTTGTAAAGGTGTATAATTCAATGGAGATTTGTTGGGCGTGTTCAACAACAGATGAATGCCTTTTTAGAAGGTTTCAGTGAATTGATACCATTAAATCTAGTGAAAATATTTGATGAAAATGAATTAGAGTTATTAATGTGTGGTATACAACATATTGATGTTAAAGATTGGAAACAAAATTCATTATATAAAGGCGATTATCATGCTAATCATATTGTGATACAATGGTTTTGGAGGGTATTTGTTTTATTTATGATAAAAATTTGTTTTTTAACTATTTTTTTCGTTAGGTTATTTTATCATTTAGTAACGAAATGAGAGCTAGACTTTTACAATTTGTAACAGGCACATCTCGTGTACCAATGAACGGTTTTAAAGAATTGTATGGCAGTAACGGACCACAATTGTTTACAATTGAAAAATGGGGTACGCCTGACAACTTTCCGCGAGCTCATACATGGTAAGTAATTCACATTTTTTTTTAAATAACTATTGTATAATTTATAATTTATAGTTTTAATCGACTGGATTTACCACCATATGAAAGCTACCAGCATTTAAAAGATAAACTTGTAAAAGCAATTGAAGGTTCGCAAGGTTTTGCGGGCGTTGATTAGTATTTTGAAAATAATATATTTACGTTTTTTGTTACAATTTACAAATAATCTGTCCAATAATGGTTTTTTTGAAAAGCCTGTTATAATATAATCATAAAAATACACTATTTTATAGATTTGAATACTTGTAATTTTGTTGAAATGAAATTTCATTGTAAAGTTGTATATAAATAAGAATTTAAATGGAAAGAAATTTTACTAGATTTTTATATTATAAGTTAAACGTTTTTATCGTTAAAGTGCAATAAAATTGGCACTAAATTTCCACTCTTTTACTATATTTTAGTTTTTATGTACAGTTTTATTTTATGTATTTCATTTAAGACATTCATTATGAAATTGTACTTATTATTGTGTTTTAAATGAAATATTTGTTGATTTTCTTTTGACTCCGTACTTTTTAACAAATTATTTTATATTCTACTTATTGACCGTTGTTTATTAATTTTATTGTAGTTGATTTTCACCATTCCAAATGTAATATTTATTGTTTAAAGGTGTGTACTATCAAATTTTATCTTAAATATATACATACATATATACAATTAATATTTAAATTTTTGATGTATTATGCTTTATATGTAAAGGGAGATTATATATTTTAATATAGAATTGATTATTGCCTTTGTTTAGCTGGCAATTTTGTCTCATCACATAAATTAATAAACAAATTTTATTATTAAAAAAGAAAAAATAAAGTTTTATTCAAAAAAAAAAGAAACATTTTTAAATAAAATATATAAATTATGTTGTGTCTTGTCTAATTTCGTTCCGTTGCAACTCCAACAAATTCACCAATTTACATATAAATGGATGTTGGAATTTATCTTTGGTAACATCGAAAAACTCTTGCATCTTTTTTGGAGTGTTATCGCGCTTCTCATATTCTGTGGCAGTAAATAATAAATCGAATCTATCCAAATCTTTAACGAATTTTGCTTCTGCTGTTTCTTTCGCTTCGTATTCTTTGTATAAATTGTAGATATTTTTTCCCATTTCGCCTATATGCGACGTAATTTCCTTCATAGCTTCATCCTCCATTTCATGTTTCTTTGTCTCAGGGATATTATCGTGTGGTGTAATATCGCCAACAATGGTTTCAGCCAAATCATGAACGAGAGCTAATTGTAGACACTTTAGCCTATCCAAATTTGAATTGTTTCCCAACAAAAACGTCATCATTCCCATTGAATACATGTGGCCAGAGACTTGTTCATAATTTGCAACATTAAGATGTTGCCAGCCACGGCGTGGAGTGTGCTTTAAATTATTTACATAGGATAGAAATTTTAAAACGTCTTCAGGGTTAAGAGATTCCATTTTTTGCGTCGTTTTTTGGGAGGTTTTTTTTTTAAGAGAATCTAAAACAATGTCATATAATATTGGTTGCCTTGAATATTATTAGATTTACAGCAGGAAATAAATACGATTTATTGTGTAATCGACTGCTAAAAATAGAATAGCGGATTTCACTCACATTTTGCAGGAAATTTTCACTGTGTTAGATTGCTAACACCCACTAACTCCTGAACAGTAATTTCAAGGATTTTAGAAAGGCTGAGAGTGAGCGGAGTAGTACAATTAAAAAAACGCGCCAATTTTAATTTTAAATTATAAATTATGTATTAAATATACAAAAATTGAACTAAATTTTTTAAAATGCTTAAACTAATTAATCGAATAAACTTTACTGATATATCTGACAATTTACTGATTATTATTGACCACTTATTGATTAAACAATCCTGGGAACAACGGGAACAACCCTAGCAACTGTATAGTTTGAATTGATTTTAATAATGGAAAAGTTACAAAAGCCACAAATAATTTGCTATAAAGACAAACCACTTAATTACACAATACACGATGTTAAATGGATACCATGCTCTGCAAAATTTGTTGCTATTGGTGGTAAATCGAACGGAGCTGGAATTGTGGAAATCTATTCATTGACAAGTGAAGGAATTGAAAAAATCGATGAATTTTGCAAGAAGGACCACTTCAAATGCGGCACATTCGGTGCATCAAGCTTAAGAAACCGTCATTTAGCAACAGGGGATTTCGGAGGGCGCTTACAAGTCTGGTAACACTTCATTTCTTTCGCAATTAGCAATTAACATTTAGCACATATTAAGTTTAACTTAAAGGGATTTAGAAGATACTTTAACGCCAGTTTACCAATCAACGGTTCACTCTTCCATTATAAACGCTATTGATGGAGTTTCCGGTACAAATTCCAACTGTGGCGCTCCTGAAATAGTTACTGGTTCAAGAGATGGTATCTACGGTATTTCGCAGTATTCGAAATATTCAAAATATTCCTTTCAGGCTCGGTGATGATTTGGGACATCCGACAAAAAGATGTTCCAGTGGCCAAATTTCTTCCCATTGAAGGCACTGAAGGAAGAGACTGTTGGACAGTGGCTTTTGGGCATTCGTACAACAACGAAGAGCGTGTAGTTGTTGCAGGCTATGATAATGGTGACGTAAGAATGTACGATCTACGTACAATGTCTGTACGATGGTCAAATTGTTTTAAAAATGGTGTTGTTAGTGTACAATTCGATCGCAAAGATATTCCAATGAATAAACTCGTAATTACAACATTAGAATCGAAGATATATTGTTACGATGTTCGAACACAACATCCAAAAAAGGGATTTGCACGTTGCATGGAAAAGGCGCACGATTCTACAGTTTGGTTGGCCAAACATTTACCTCAAAATCGAGAAATTTTCATGACAGCTGGTGGAAGTGGCAGTTTATGCTTGTGGAAATAGTAAGTGTTCAAAGATACACAGCAAATTATTAATTTTGGAATATTTTAGTAATTATCCCGATAAAAGAGTGGAAAAAGATTCAGATGGAATTCCATACGGTGTCCCAGGTGAATTATCATTGCTACAAAATAGCAATTTATCCGATCAACCGATTTCCGCATTCGATTGGTGTTGCGATAAAATTGGTTTATCAGTTTGTTCAGCATTTGATCAAACAATACGTGTATTAATAACGACAAAGTTGAATTTATATTAACTTAATTGTATTGCATATAAATAAAATATTCGTATAAAATATATCACAACTAAAAATATTATACATGTTATGTAATAGTCTTAAAAATGACACTTTGGATCTGTAAAATTAACTGTAAAAATGTAAAATAATGCCGGTAACGGCACTAAAAGTATTAGCATTGAGTGTAATATTGGATCAGTAAGTTGTGTTATTGAAATAATACCATAAGCATGTAAACACCAATGTCCAACCAGAATTATAATGTTACGGGGTTCGACTACTGTTGTTATAATAAGAGACCATATTGTCTGTTCCAATTTTACAGCAAAATGAGCTGCACATGATATTACAGATAAAATCACTACCAAATAAGGGAAAGCGTAATCTAAAATATAAAACCATATTAGGTATATACTCTTTCGATATACGATCATTATATTACAAATTAAACCTCCAATGAGAGCGTGTGCAACAACTAAAAGTGGTATAAAATACATAGCGGCATATATCGACATTTTACTTTGTCTTGGTAAATATTTTCGGCACACCCATGGCCTTAATATTAGCATTAATAGCAACGAAAGAGCATAAAATATAAACACAATTGTGTATCTAAAATAAATTACGATTAATTAGGAATTTTTAACAAATTTTTACACATTTTACAGTGGATAAACAGCTTCTTGTGTACAATGTACTTTCTTCTCAAAATTCGGCGTTGGATTGTGAAGTAAAGTGTACCAATCGGCAATGCTTCTTACACTACAACTTTGTATCGATAAACTTCCAAAAGGATGTGACAATAAAATACTCAATAAGCAAGCCAAAAAGACTTCTATGAACGCTGTTGTGTGCAAAATTAGAACATCTTTACTAAAACTGATTCAATTCGTTTTTAAATTGTCTCCCTGGTGTTTCCTAGCTACCTTCTCCTCATTGATACCATATCGATAAAGAACCAATGCAAGACCAATACTAATATCACCATAAACCCTAAATAGAGCCAGTCGTAGAATGCTGGACTGTCTGTACATGGTTCACATATAAAAGTGGTGTCATTTCTACGAAAACCGCGGGGACACGATCCACATTCACCCAAGACATTCCCTAAACATTGTCGGCCACAATACCATCCTGGGCATGGATCTTTTACCAAATCCGTACAATTTAGCATAATTTCAACATTTGTTGCTAGTTAAAAGTGAGGTTATGTATACAACAAATGTCATTTAGCTGTCAAATGTGTTTTTTTAAGTTGGTAAAGATGGACGATCGTCTAAACAGCTTTCGTTTCTGATTGGCCAATAAATATTCGAATCAGTATACCATTGGTTAGAATAAAACGTTAATTAATGAATTTGTCAACTAATATAAGAAAAATTGTTGTATATTTGTAAAATTAATAACTGTAGACTAAAAATAAATTAATTGTATTAATTACCAAAAATATTTCCGGTGATTTACTTAATGTTTTTGTGGTTTTAGCTTGTACTATAGTTATTCAATTGACTAGTAAGTACCCCCCATCTATTTTCAGCCCTAGGTACTTACGGCATCGGATCAGTTTGTGTGCATCGAAAAATCTACAGTATATATGTCGTGTATTTATTGTGTTATTAGACGATTTTATTAAAATTGAATGTGTTTATTAGTTGAATTAATACACATATAGTGAACAGTATTAATAATTGTGTGTATGGATCAAATAATATTGTGGATTTTGTGTCGTTTTAACCAGCTGATGGCGGGTGAAAATACTCGATCCGCTTCCAAGTATAGTTTAATAACGAACAATTGTGATCAATTTGTTCATATTTGAACAATATCCATATACAACAACATCGTTCATAAATTGTTATATATTGTAAACAAATTGAATTGTTAAATAATATTATTTGTGGTGTATTATAAAAATAAAGGTACAGTGTGTGTGTATTATTGAAATTTTGTGCAGAGTTCAGGCTACTGGGCGTGCACTGAACCTACCAACACACACAAAACATACCAGCTAGCCAGCACACACCTTGTGTGTCATTGATATTATAATATAAAATCATTCATATATTAATTAATAAACAAAATATAACAACAACCAACATCAACAACAAAAAATAAACGAAAGTATAATGTTGTGTAAATGTAATCGAAAACTTTGACACCCGGTATTTAAATTAATGTGTGAGATGAAGTACTTAGATATTTAAAATACCGTGTAAATAGTGGGTGTTTTCTGTTTTACAATTTTT
This sequence comes from Oryzaephilus surinamensis, assembly GCA_004796505.1. NCBI lineage: Eukaryota > Metazoa > Arthropoda > Insecta > Coleoptera > Silvanidae > Oryzaephilus > Oryzaephilus surinamensis. The sequence continues at coordinate 30,113 of SSSI01010861.1, forward strand.
CTTTTCGTAGTTAAAACTACGATAAGGAGCCATAAATTTATATCATATTATCAAAGATAGAGAAAAAGGAATAAAAAGGGAAAATTTTATTATTTACCATGTCGACGACGGCGTTCGTCGATAGAATTGATCCATTTGCGAAACGTTCATTAAAAAAGAAGACCAGAAAGTCACAGGGAAGTTCCAGATATAGAAATTCACAAGATGTGGAATTACAACCATTGCCACTTCTTAAAGGTGAGCAAAAATCTTGACCTAGTCAAAACTGTTTTTAGTGGAATTGATCCATTTTCTGATATACACAATTCATAAATAGTCAATAATTGTGTTTTACATTTGAAAAAATTGTTCAAAATATATTTATTGTGTATTTAAATTCGTTCACAAGGTCGGGGCTAAATGTATAAGGTCAATTTTATTTGAAATTCAACCACTGTTTATGTTTTCCATATACATATTTTTTTTAAAGACAATCGATGGAAAATTTTAAAATTATTTTATTAAAATTAATTGTGAAAAAATGGCTACTGTTTTTAACACAAAATAATAATTATTTGTCTGTCAATCATTTAAAATGTAATTTATTTAAATTTGATTAAGAATAATTTGTGTAAAATTTTGTTTAGACACACTTAACCTAAATTTTATTCACATAATTTAATGTTATTTTTGTATATTTTTGATGGAAAAATAATTTTTAAGCAACAAAACAATATTTACTTATGCAAAAATGATGAAATGTGTACAAAAATTAATTAACCTTGGGTTAAAACTTTTATATTTATCATTTATTTTTCACCTTATAAAGAATGTAAACCAATTTTTTTATTACATTTGATTATTTTATTAGTGTTTTTCTTAAATATTTGATAAGATAAAAATGTCTTCAAACTATTTTTATATCTATTTTGTGGAAATAAATTTTATTGAAAATCGGTTTTCATCAATGAAATACAAAATCATTCATAATATTAAAGCATTTTCCGAGAGTGTAGGTCAAACGGTTAATGAACAAAATCAAATTATTATCTAGATACCTATAGCTATAGATAGATAAATAGATATAGTTTAGTTTCTGAGCTTAAATTAATTGTTTGATCACAAAATTGACAACATTCGGTACCTATATACGTATGTAATAAATTTTACAAGTAAATTGATTATTAAACGTGTTTCATGCAATTTTATCTCATAAAAATTTATTGATTTTGATCTTAGATTGTAGAATGCTATGATTTAGGGCCAGTATTTTTGAAATAAAATGTTGCCAAGTAATATTTTTCATCATACCAATTATAAATTCATAAAAATTTACAAAATATATATCTATATATACATATATTATATATAATTTGTATTTATCTATTAATATCACAAAAACGTAAGTCAAAAAGAATGGATAAACATCCGTTTTTCATTCACTAATAATATATTTACTTAATATATATTATGTATATAATTGTTATTAAAATGCAATCTATTGATTATTTAATAATTTAGAATAATTTTGTGTTTATTTCTAAAGTTTAAAAAAAAAACTCAATATCAGGAGAAAATTTTCTATTGTTTTTAAAACAATAATATGAATTTTATAAAAGTTTTTGAGTGGGCTTAACGTTACGTAAGTATAAAAGGCCTAATAATAAAGTGTATTGTTTTGTAGTTTTATAACAATAATAAATATAGAACATTTTCATTCATAATATTAAAACTACCTATGGGTCATGTTTTGGCACATAAATTTTTTCTTTCATCTTTATATAAAAGAATAGAAAATGCACCATTTATATCCTAATATAAATGTAATAGTTATTTGTTTTATAAGGCTAGAAACTGAGCTTTTGCGAGTGTGAGTTTTTTGAGGGCTGAGGCCGCAGGCCGAGGCCCTCAACGTACGAACACTCGCAAAAGAGTTTCTAGACGCATAAAACACAATATTTTTTGCGCCGACAATAATTATTTAAATAAAAAAATTAATTTAATAAACAATATTTCGACTTGACACATTTGACATCTGTCAAATCAATTCATTTTCTGAATCAGTGGGAACGTAAATTGCACTAGATTTCATTTTGCCTGCCTAGGCAGGAAAAACGCAGTTTCTAGACGATTTTCGCGATTGCAAAACGACTAAATACGGACGGAGGCGCAAAAAGTATATTTATCTATAGATCAATGTGTTTTTAAAAACAACTGATAAAAAAGATTTAATTTCCAAGTAAACTGATGACTACTAATTGATTAATTAAAAGATCATTCCATATACCTAATCTTATTTTTCCGTTAAAATCTGTTTAATATTTAAAACCGATAATTATTAATAAAATTTGGGTTTTTTATTTTACTATTAAAATCTACAATTATTATAATAAGTAGTTAGATATAATG
>SSSI01010862.1:0-65925 GCA_004796505.1 Oryzaephilus surinamensis
CGTAACGCAATTTATAAGTTTCCGCAATAAGTTACTATGGTGATATTCACTATTTTCCGTAGGGATAGTGCAAAAATAGTTATTTGTTTTATAAGGCTAGAAACTGAGCTTTTGCGAGTGTGAGTTTCTAGACGCATAAAACACAATATTTTTTGCGCCAACAATAATTATTTAAATAAAAAAATTAATTTAATAAACAATATTTCGACTTGACACATTTGACATCTGTCAAATCAATTCATTTTCTGAATCAGTGGGAACGTAAATTGCACTAGATTTCATTTTGCCTGCCTAGGCAGGAAAAACGCAGTTTCTAGACGATTTTCGCGATTGCAAAACGACTAAATACGGACGGAGGCGCAAAATAGTTATTTGTTTTATAAGGCTAGAAACTGAGCTTTTGCGAGTGTGAGTTTTTTGAGGGCTGAGGCCGCAGGCCGAGGCCCTCAATGTACGAACACTCGCAAAAGAGTTTCTAGACGCATAAAACACAATATTTTTTGCGCCGACAATAATTATTTAAATAAAAAAATTAATTTAATAAACAATATTTCGACTTGACACATTTGACATCTGTCAAATCAATTCATTTTCTGAATCAGAGGGAACGTAAATTGCACTAGATTTCATTTTGCCTGCCTAGGCAGGAAAAACGCAGTTTCTAGACGATTTTCGCGATTGCAAAACGACTAAATACGGACGGAGGCGCAAAATAGTTATTTGTTTTATAAGGCTAGAAACTGAGCTTTTGCGAGTGTGAGTTTTTTGAGGGCTGAGGCCGCAGGCCGAGGCCCTCAATGTACGAACACTCGCAAAAGAGTTTCTAGACGCATAAAACACAATATTTTTTGCGCCGACAATAATTATTTAAATAAAAAAATTAATTTAATAAACAATATTTCGACTTGACACATTTGACATCTGTCAAATCAATTCATTTTCTGAATCAGTGGGAACGTAAATTGCACTAAATTTCATTTTGCCTGCCTAGGCAGGAAAAACGCAGTTTCTAGACGATTTTCGCGATTGCAAAACGACTAAATACGGACGGAGGCGCAAAAATGAATTTTCCGTATTCTTGAAAGACAAATAATTCATTTAATAATAAAAATTTGAATTTATTCATTAGATTAGATTTATATCTCTTTTCTATCAAATAATAAAAATCTTCAAGTGATTGTTATTAATTATTAAATCAAACAATATTTTTATATTATTGTTATTATAATTAATAGCCCAGTTAATTATAATTTATCTATTGGTTTTGTTTTGATTGAATTTGTCCTCAAATTTTTTATCCATTTGTCATTTAAAATGATTTTTTTTGTCTGTATACATATTTACTATTGTGGACATGTTTTTAATAACCGTATTTGTATTTATTTTGTAATATTCCCTATAGAAAACCGTAAATTGTTTCAAACGTTAAATAATTAATTCAATTTCTTTATTTTTAGACACAAAAATAATAGAAATAATATGTTTAGTTTGTTCAACGTTATATGAAACTGTACTAGAGGTATTAATTTATAGTTAAATAATAAATAGTATTTTAGTTTAATTCCATTTTGCAGAAACAATTTATTAGTATAAAATGGATAATTTTATAAATTTTGTTCAAAATTGTAAGCGCCATTATTTAAACTAAAATTGTTGATTGGTTTCCATGATCAATTGAAAATTTTTCCTCTGGTTCACAATTTTGATTTTATTATACCACATATTTTTTGTTTCTAGATGTGCCAGCTTCAGAACAAGAAGAATTATTCATACGTAAATTAAGACAATGCTGTGTGCCATTCGATTTTATGGATCCTGTGGCGGATCTAAAAGGAAAAGAAGTGAAACGTTGTTCATTAAATGAGTTAGTTGATTATATTACGGCTGGACGAGGTGTTTTAACTGAACCCGTCTATCCTGAAATTATAAAAATGGTGAGTCATGAAAGATGAATTATTATACAAAAATAATTTGTTATTTATTTTTTTAGATATCGGCCAATCTTTTTCGTACACTGCCTCCAAGCGAGAATCCCGATTTCGATCCAGAAGAAGATGACCCCACATTAGAAGCAAGTTGGCCACATTTGCAATTAGTGTACGAGTTCTTTCTTAGATTTTTGGAAAGTTCAGATTTTCAACCGACATTAGGGAAACGTGTTATTGATCAAAAATTTGTATTACAATTGTTAGAATTATTTGATTCAGAAGATCCTAGAGAAAGAGACTTTCTTAAAACGGTATTACATCGTATATATGGAAAGTTCCTTGGTCTTAGGGCCTTTATTCGCAAACAAATAAACAACATATTTCTTAGGTAGTAAAATTAATACAAAAATAAATCATATAATTTTACGTTTTTTTTTTATATGTTTATAAACAAAATTTTCTTTTTTTTTTTATAAATTTTATTCAGGTTTGTGTATGAGACTGAACATTTCAATGGTGTTGGTGAATTATTGGAAATATTGGGTTCAATAATAAATGGTTTTGCATTACCATTAAAAGCTGAACATAAACAATTTTTGGTGAAGGTGCTAATACCTTTACATAAGGTTAAGTGCCTATCATTATATCATGCGCAGCTAGCCTATTGTGTAGTACAATTTCTTGAAAAAGATCCAACATTAACTGAACCAGTTGTTAAAGGTCTATTAAAATATTGGCCGAAAACGTGTAGTCAAAAGGAAGTGATGTTTTTGGGTGAAATTGAAGAAGTTTTAGATGTTATTGAACCATCACAATTTACTAGAATTCAAGAACCATTATTTAGACAAATTGCTAAATGTGTTTCCAGTCCACATTTTCAGGTACAATGATATATTATATTATAAAATATTAAATGATGATTGATTGATAGATGAGTATATATATGGTATTGTTGTTATTCTTATTTATAGGTTGCAGAGCGGGCTCTGTATTTCTGGAACAACGAGTACATAATGTCATTGATGGAAGAAAATAATCATGTAATAATGCCAATTATGTTTCCATCATTGTATCGTATCTCAAAAGAACATTGGAACCAAACAATAGTTGCACTTGTTTATAATGTGCTCAAAACATTTATGGAAATGAATTCGAAATTATTTGACGAATTAACTGTTAGTTATAAAGCTGAAAGACAAAAGTAAAATCACATTCATTTATGTAAATTAATTTGTTAATTGTTTTCAATTTTGTTTTTTGTAGAGAGAAAAAACGTGAAAAAGAACGCGACGAATTATGGAAACAATTAGCTGAACTTGAAATAAATCACAATAAAAATTCTACCACCGCACAACAACAACAACAACAACAACAAAATAATAGCCCTCCCAGCAAAAAGTGATATAATAACAAGCCTAATGTTTCCAAATATGTCCAATTGTAGTTGTGTGTGTCGGTAAGTAAATAAGTCATCAAAAAAAAAAAATAAATAAAATATTAAAATATATATATATACAAAAAAATATAATGTAAATTATCCATTACGCCATTGGAGCATGCTTCAGACACCAATCATATTCAAAAAAAAAAGTCAAGACTTGCACTGGATTTTATCTGTCTGTTATCTGTTTTTTGACGTGTTAAAAAATAAAATTAATAACTAGTCTGCATATTTAATTACATATTAATTTTCTTATTTTGTTTTTTTTTTGTGTTTAACTATTTAAAGCAAAATGTATTATTACAAAACAAATATGATTAAATAGATTATTAAAAATGAAACTGACAATATTTTTATTAATCGAATCGCTTTATTATTTTTTTTTTTTCACCCTTTATAATTAATTGGTGTGGTGGCATATTTCAATGTGCAATATTGTGTCCATCAAAACAAAGATTTGATTACAATATCTAATGATAAAATACAAGAAAAAAGCAATTGAAATTAAGAGAAAAATGTGTTGGAGTGCTACAAAAATTCTGAAGTGTGTGAAACATGAACAGAACTGTGTTAAAAATGTGCTATAATATTGAATTTTGTAAATATGAAATAGTAGTTAAAGGTTTCTGTTTTTTATATTGATTAGTTTTTTTTTTTAATCTAAATTATTTGTCACTATGTTTCTTGTTTTTGTTGTAATTGAAAATTTTACGGACCAATAATGCAAAATAAACAGTTTTGAAGTGCCATCTTAAATATGATTTTCAAAGAAATATAACAAATAATCCGAACAAAAACTAGTCAAAACTAATCTATATTTAAAACACACTTTTAATTACTTGATTCACAGTAATTTTTGTATGTGCAAATATTATTATTAATATATATATGTATATATGTATGTATATGTATATGTATATATATACATATACATATATATATTTGAAAGATGTGCCGGCACGTGTGATTGTGTTTTAGAAACATTTTTGAGAATGAATGGAAATATTGTAATTAAAAAAAACAAATTTAAATGTACAGAGAAAGGCTGTATAACTTTTAGCATACATTAAAAACCGTTGGCAAAAAAACGATTCAAAAGATTTTAGTCGCTAAATCAGTATAAAGTGATGTCATATTTAACAAAAATTTGGCAGTCACGTTAAATATGGGGGGGCGAACTTGGGGTTTTTCATGTTGTTTTTTTGACACTGATTTTCTATATTATACAAAAAAATATAGTAAGCTAAGAGAGGAAAATAAAGTATAAATAAGTAGTAATTTCTTTAGTTAAATATATGCAAATATATATATATATATGTAAAATTTAGAAAAAGAATGGAAACTTTCTTGTGTATTATTTTTTAATCAACCCTCTAACGGATTGTTCTTACTACTGTAGTAATTATTATAAAAAAATATACTCGACGTTATTTAAAGAAATTCATCTCATTCACTTTTTAACAAATTAATTTATGCTACCTTTTTATTAAAAGGGGCGCGTTGTTTTGTATGTTTGATTTATACAGCCAAAGAATTAAAAAAAATACTTTTTCTATATTAATGAATATAAATAGATTATACATATTATAAATATATATAAAAAAAATGGTGCCACTTCACTACCAAAAACTTTTTTAGAAGCACATGTTATGTTCACTTAGAAGAAAAGCTTTATAAATAAATATAAATAAAAAAAATACAAAAACATAGCAGATTGTGTTTTAGATAGAAAAATAAAACAAAACGTGAGATGAAAACATTTATTTGTGCATGACGAGCTCAAGAAAATAATTCCTGATAATTCAAAAATTATGTAATATTCACAGAGCTACACTGTTTTTTTTTTTATTTTTTAGATTTTTCCTGACACACACAAGCCCACACAATTTTTGAATGTATTTTGCTGTGTATTCGAATTTGTATTAAAAAAATATATAAATAGTTAATAATACAACAAAACAGTTGTGTTTGAATTTAAAAAAAAGTGGAAATGTTTGTTAGAAGTATGTGTTAAAATATAGTAATTCATGTTTATAAAAATAAAACAATTTTAGAATAAGTTGTGTATAAAATAATAAGGGACGGTTTTTAGAAAAACTTATGAACTCTGTAATTTTTATTGTATTATTATTGTTTTTTCTTTTTTTGTTGTGATGAGAGGTGTGATATTCTTGTAAGACAATTCCAATAATTTTTGTAACTGAAAGAAATGAAATTAGATGGAAAACTATTGTTTATTTTCTTAGTAGTTCTGTGAATAGACTTTACATAGTATATGAATAATATACAAATTTTTTCGCTGCTATTTAAAGAATAAAAGGAAAATACCTTAGGGCTATACATATTACACAATTACATATTATTGCCCATCCCTCATTAGACTAAAAAGTATGTAATATAATATATATGATAACTAAACAAAAAAAATGAATCACTATAAACTTGTAGATATATGAAAAATATATTGTTAAATTTCTATTGTTTTTTCTCAAAGTGGTTATTATCTAATTTTTATAAAAATGGAAAATAATTTAGAACAGAGTATTTTTAAAGAGAATTTAAAAGCTGAGAAAGTGAAAAATAACTAAGCTGTTATTTACTATTTTTTTTAAAACATAACTATCACATGTAGATATAAAAATACTCTGTAACTATTATGTATCGCTAATATTATTCTTCTTTTTTTTCGTTGTTAATTTTTTAATTATTAATATTGTGAGTGTAAAGCAGAAAAATGAATACAAATTTATAAAACTTTGAAAATAATTTCTATAATAATGGAGCTATTTATTTATCTCAATTAATTTGAGGATTTATTTTAAAATAATACTTATATCCAGTGTTTTTTTTTTTGTCTACTCGTATGTTCCTATTTTATTTTTTAAGAACGTAAATAAAAATATTCTCATTTTAAATTTTTTGTTAAAAAATGAAACTTATAAAGGTAAGTTGATTTTTTAAAAAAAGAGGTACGTGTTTTGGTGATTTTTATAGTTTCAGAACTTTCAGAGTTCTAAGTATAAGAAAAATAAAATATGATAAATAAAATAAGGCACAACCCAAGAGATAAGCACATGGGCGCGTTACCTTTTTTTTAATCACAATTTTGGTTATTGTATATCAATCGAATGGAAATTAAATTCTTTAATGAAATTTAACAATAATGGTCCATTCAAAAGAATGGTTACCGAATACCATATTGGTTAACATTTTGACGTGAAAATAGTATCAATTAACGGACTAGTTAAAATAAACGGAGGTTTAAGTGGAGACTTACAAAACTCGGAAACAGAAGTTAGATTCATAATATATGCAACCAAAAATACAGACGTACGTAAAATAAAAAGAATTTGTAAACAATAAATCTGTGATGGTAGTGCCTAATTTAACCAAAAACAAACCAATAAAATAATAATTCATTTCATCCATTTATAAAATATGTGAGCAAATATAAAAACCCAACAAAATCGATACAAACCCAAATAAATTAAAGGTATTATTAGACAACTTCCTGTATTTTTTCTCACCTGATGTTTTATAAATTTTTTTCAGAAAATGTTATAATATCACTTAAATTTCGTGTTTATTCCTATTGTTATCGTATTATTAAAACTCATTATATGTTTTAATCAAAAGTAAAGTATTTTAAATTCAACAAAAATGTTGTCACGCAAAAGTAAAGATTTGGGAACAATTAAAGAAGGTGTTGTTGGTAAATATGTGAAAAAAGACACACCACCTGAAATGCCCAGTAAATTAAAGATACATTTAAACAGTTCCGAATATATAACATTTGTATTTTAGTTATAAATGTATGGACAACAGAACCAAAGAGACGTACATCAAACCAAAATCGTCCATCAATGCAATCTCAACAGAATTTCAACACTAGTGGCCCCTCAACGCAGCCCAGCATCACTGTCCAAAAGTTTGGAAATCAGAAAACATTGATTAGCGATGTTGGACTGGGAGCTCATGAAGGAAAATACACACCAAACTCTTCTGTGCCTGATTTGGCCACCAGGCATGATAAAATTCATCAACTGCAACGTTTAATGTAATACTTAGCCTTTATTTAGGTTTACCAATTTATCACTCGGCTTGTCCAACGATGTAAATTCGATGACGTCGAATATAAATCCCACAAATATGTCTGCACAACCAATTTATATGAATCAGCCACCATATTCGGACAATTCTGTAACATTCTATACAGTTCTAACTAATTTTATTATTTATATCTATTTGTAGAGCAACGCAAACTATGTGGACATAGATCAACTGTATACTCTAACACAAGATTATAAAGAATCAAATTACAACCGTACAAATTCACCAATTTACCAAAATACAACCGATAATTCGTCACGAAGTAGTCAAGAAACCACCCCAATTTATAGTAATTCGAATATTGAACAATTTAGAACTTCAAATCAAGGTTTGTCGTATGGTGAATCGTTGGCACATCATTTGCGACACAGTTTAGGTCGTCAAGTGGATAATACGCAAGGTAATCAACTAGATTTCAAGTTTAACATATCAAAAATAATGGATTTTAGAACAAGGAGATGAATTACCACTTCCTCCTGGATGGTCAGTGGATTATACTTTACGTGGACGTAAATATTACATTGATCATAACACAAAAACCACCCATTGGTCGCATCCGTTGGAAAGAGAAGGTTTACCAACTGGTTGGCAATGTATTCAATCGCCACATTATGGAGTTTATTACGTCAAGTATGTTTTTAGACAATTTTAACATTGTATGTTTATAGTATATGTTTTTTAGTCATATTACGAGACAGGTACAATATGAACACCCTTGTTTAGTATCTTGTTACAACTATCAACCCGAAATGCGCTATTTAAACCAACCACAACCACCAAAACCCACCCATTATCAGCCACATAGTGTATTAGTGCCAGCCAATCCATATTTATTGGAAGAAATTCCACATTGGTTAGATGTTTACTTTAGAAGTATAAATATATCTCGGTTTGTTTCTCACAGTTACATTGAAAATTATTGTTAAAATTGCAGCTAGTACCGAATTGGATCATAAATTAAGATGGGATATGTTTCGTTTGCCCGATTTAGATTGTTATAATGCAATGCTGACGAGATTATACAGACAAGAATTGCACAATATAGTTATGAGATACGAGTCTTATAGGTATTTTTCCAATTTTTCATAAAATTTTAAGCCTTATGTTTATTTTGTAGGTCTGCTTTGTTGGTTGAAATGGAAAAGTTTCGTGTAAATCGTAACAATACAAGGGCTGTGACAGGACAGTAAAGAACGTTCCTAAATAAGTTTTTATTTCTTAATCCATTATTCTATTTTTACAATTTTTATTTACATTTTATTGTGATTGTAATTTATTGTTTTAATATTTCACTATGTTTGCTCTTCATCATTTTGTTTAGTATTGTCGATCTTGTATTTATACATTTTTGATGGAGATATACTCAAAACATCAGCTTTTTTTACTCCTAATCGTTGACTATATTGTTCAGCTAAGAAAAAATGATTATATGTAGTTTATTAAATACTTTATTTTTTCGAATAAAGTCGTTTTAAATTACCTGACGATAGTTTATCGAATTTTCCATTTTTATAATTTTCTGGATTTTCTTTACGTTTATACATTTCATACATTACAAATCCTAAAGCGTTCCAAGAAAAAAATATATATACGGCGCTTAATTTCTTTTTCCATTTTAAAGCCTTTTCCTCAGGTATTGGTTTGGTGTGTTTTCGCACAAAACGACGTACTGTAGGCCAAAAGAAGTGAAAAAAGACCATTTTTCATTTTTATTTATAAATACATATTATGAGGTTATGTTATATAATGTCAGTTATTGTTAATAAAGTTTACTACAATATTTCTAATTACAGGTTTTTATCTTACCAACAAATATAAAAAATAAAAATTAATAAAATGGCGACACGGTAAATTTACGAAATTTGAAGTCTTGTCAAAATTTAAGTTTATTAACTGAAAAATTTATTATGAAACCCTAATAATTCTTGAAAAAACTTAGAAATAAAGTAAGTATACCTAAAACATAATGGTATTGTGATAAAACTTATTTGTGATTAAAAAATGCGCTAGCCTATTTAAGAAAAATCTGTTTATGTATTTGAAGCACGTTTTATTTTAAAAAAAAACGTTTTTTCATTCAAGTTTTAGTCTATATTAGCAAAAATAAGTAATGGAAACGAAGGGTGACGATATAAACGTGAACAAATCTACGGAATGTTTGAAGTGGTCGCCAAATGGCAGTGAAACTGACGTTAAAGGGTTTGTTTTTATTTATTTAATTCAAATTCTTTTTATTGGCTGTTTGTGCATGAACTGTATGCTTCGTTTTTATTGTTTTGTGCATGTTTTTGTAGTACTGTATCAAAGCCAAGTATATTTTCTTTGAAATTTGGTAGCTGGGAATGTGAATCTGTTTGTGATAGTCAAGACACCCCTTCAACAGCTTCTTCGCACCATACCCTGGACGATATATTACATGCTGAAAGGTTTTCCACCTCCTATATTAGTCATTAAATATGAATCATTCGATTCGTTCGTAAATTATTTAAAGAATAAATGCATGACGAAATATTTTATGCCGGAAATAAAAGTTGGAAACTATATGATCATTATATTGTAAACTTTTTTTGCATATATACATGTATAATTCACGTTTAATATTTTCACATCACGATATTGTTCATTTTTTTTTATGCATGCATACAATTTTCGATCGAATCTAATTTCTTTGTAAAGTACTCATCGATATGGAAAAATTAACGTTAACATGCTTTTTTTTATTCTATTTAACATATTTTTATTGTAGTACGAACAATATCATCGTACATGAACCACAACTATCGCCTGGTACATGGTTACTCGGCGGCAATCTAGGATCTCGTAATGCTATATTAGTATTTAGAAGTTCAGCACTTGCAAATGCAACAGATGAATCCATACAAGAAAAGCCTGGTTACAAATTACATATAACATATAAAGTATTACAAGCTGAAACAAGATTATTATCGAAAATACTAGATTGTCATGGTATTAGTGAAGTTGCACAAAATTCTTCCGATTTTAATCTACTATGGACTGGATCACATCCAAAACCAGGTAAATATTTCGTGTTTTTTTGTTTATGTATTGATGTCAATGAATAATTGATAAATATATATCAATTATTTCGATGAAAAGCCATTTTTAGAAATTTAGGATATGTTTTTTTAGATTAGATTATGTTCGTATTAAGTATTGATCTTGTTTAAGTTAATCAAACTTGATGAAATTTTAATTGCGCATAAAAAAAAACTTGTAGATAAATATTTATGAATGTTTTTTTTTTCTAAATATGGTTCGGAAACCTCCACTTTAGTCTATTTTTCATTGATTTTCAGGCACTTTACGATCCTTAACACCCCACCAAAGAGTTAACCACTTCCCTCGTTCCTATGAATTAACACGTAAGGATCGTTTATACAAAAACATCGAACGTATGCAACATTTAAAAGGTGCAAAACATTTCGATTTTATTCCACAAACATTTGTAATGCCATTGGAATATCGTGATCTATGTACATCTCATCATCGTATAAAAGGACCATGGATTGTTAAACCGGTAGCATCGAGCCGAGGACGTGGTATATTTATTGTTGAAACCCCGTCACAAGTGCCCCTAGAAGAGCCTGTTGTTGTTGCCAAATATATATCGAATCCATTGTTAGTGGCAGGTCATAAATGTGATTTACGTTTATATGTTGTCGTAACTAGTTTTGATCCATTGATTGTATATATCTATGAAGAAGGTTTAGTACGTTTTGCTACTGTTAAATACGACTCTAGTCATAAACAGCTGTGGAATCCTTGTATGCATTTATGTAATTATAGTATTAATAAATATCATAGCGATTATGTTAAGTAAGTTGTATGAAAATGTATTCGAATTTTAATTAATTATATTTTTGGTTAAAGATCTGATGATCCGACAGCTGAAAATGTCGGTCATAAATGGACTTTAAGTGCATTATTACGACATTTGAAGGCAGATGGTAAAGACACAGCATTATTAATGTCACAAATTGAAGATTTAGTTATAAAAGCTGTATTAGCATCTGCAAATTCAATTATATCAGCATGTAGAATGTTTATGCCACATCCAAATAATTGTTTTGGTAATTTAATATTTAATATGATTGTTATATGTATTTATAATGATTATTTCTTGTAGAATTATATGGTTTCGATATACTTATTGATGATCATTTAAAACCATGGCTATTAGAAGTGAATTTATCACCATCATTAAATTGCGATAGTCCATTAGATGTACGCCTAAAATCGGCAATGTTGGCTGATTTATTAACATTAATTGGTATACCAGCTGTTGATCCAGTTTTACGACCTAGTACATCAACAATTTCCAAATCATCACAATGCAGTTCAAAAATGAAACTTGGCAGTGTTAGTTTTTTCGATAAAAAAATATTATTTTATGTTTATTTTTATTGGAATATTTTTAGTGTCGTCGTGTACATTCAGCAGATGGCCTAAGTAATACTATACCACGTAAACAAACAAATTCATCTTATAAAATACAAAATTCAACAGCACAAACACAACTCAGTCCAGATGAAGTGAAATTAATTAAAAATGTTAATGCACAATTTGAACGGCGTGGTGGATTTGTTAGGATTTTTCCAACAATTGATAGTTGGGCGAAATATTCGCAATATTTAGGTGATTTCAAGAGAAAAAAAGCTTTATTTTTACAAGTATAATGTATGTTTTCATAGATTCAACAACAGGAATACCAATTTCTGGAGCACCATCAATGACTTATTCGTTAAACTCAACAACAAATTTAAACTTATTATTATTTAAAGAATTATTCCCTGATGTACCAATACAATCGAAACTAACAGATAGAAATAGTCTGAAATCGAAATATAATTCATGGGAACGTAATCGGCATGTTTCAACCGATAGACAATCAGGTAAATTAATTTCTTTCTTATTTTTTTCTGTGTACTACTAGCCTAATTTAGTAGGAATACATGTTAGTGGTAGACAAGATCGTTATGAAAGAATGTTAAGTCAAGGTCATAAATCGGCTTTAGCACCATCGAAAGTTACAAAAGAGTCACATTGTATTGAATTAAGGAAAAAAGTAGTGGAAATGTTAAAGAGTGGCAAAAAAATCACGTAAGTAATAAAGGTTTTCGTAGAATAATAAATTATTTTTATGGATCTTTGTTTGATTTTCAGTCAAAATGAAGCTAGAAAAACATTCAGTCATTATTTAGTGTGCATTTTAAATCGTATTGTTTCTGGTCCGGAACAAGATGATCATGTTGAAATTGTTTTAAAGTTTTTACAAAAGGCTTCAAATTACTTACGTACATCTTTTAATGTTTCAGTATGATTTCAATATTTGGTAGATTATTTTTAATTTAATAATGTTTAATTTAGATTCCTAGTCATAAATTGGATGCTAAAGATCGTGCTGCTATTATCGCAAAACAATTAAATGATTTCCTGTGTTTATACAATAGAGAAACTGAACTATTTGTTGACAATATTGATAAAGGAACTCACATACCATCGCAACTTTACAATGAGTTCTTGGAAACAGCAAGGTAAGTGATAGAATTTCATTTTTTTTAACGAATTATAATGAGGAACTTTCTTTCTACGTTTTTTTTATTGATTTATTGTTGAATGGTGATTTTATGACAAAAATAATAATATTATTCATGTTTTTATAGAGAATGTGATTTAGAAGAAGTTTTATTATATCAGACTACAAAACAAGTGCCAAATTACGGTGTCAAACCGGGTTTTCAAGGCATATTAAAATGTATTCCAAATGTACCTAAATACAGTGTTAAATCTAAACAGAACAAAGCGAAAAGCCTAAAAGTATCATCAATTTAAATTGTTTCTTTTCGAGATTTTAAATATTAAAAACAAATTTAATACCAACTACAGTACAAATTGTGATTTTAAGTACTGTATAATAAAAGTTTTGTCTAATATTCTAGATGTTTAGCTTGTATTTTGTAATTTTTACATGGTTTCTAAATAGAATCGCTAATTATTTTCCACTAAAAATAAAATGAATACTCTGTGATAAAAAATAATTCTAGTATGATGAAATCGAAGGAAAATTAATAAAATAATGAGCAATACAAATTTTTCCCACTTGAAATAAACCATGTAAATATTGTTATTAATTTTTGTGGTTGTGGTTTAAGTATTTTGGGTTTGTTTTTCACATTTACAATATTAATCAGATGTGATATATTTTTTACAAATTTATTTGCTCAATAATTCCTTTTGTTTGACCAAAGCCTTTTTTTAACTCCATTCCACTAACTTATTCTCTTATTATTTATTTGTAACATACGTATGTTTTTTTTTTGTTTGTTTGAGACAATTTTTATATAGTTTATGAAGGCAGTTATTGATATTTTTTTTGTTAGAAGTATCCCATCTTGATACCAACGAATTTTATTGCAAAAGAATAGTTGAACGTATTTTAAAATGAAATTTTTTGATATTATTGTGTCCAAGTAGAATTTTTTATATTATAAAAATTGTACAATGTCCTTTTGATGAAAATAAATTATTATTAAAGCTTATACGCCGGAAAAGGTTTTCTTTTCGGCCAATAAATGATTAATGAAATTGCTGCCAAATTCTTTGGAAGTTTTATAATGAATAATTAATTAACGTATATTAAGAATCACAAAATATTATTAGAAAATTGAATGTGTTTGCTAAGTAGATGTTCTTAAGTAGTCAATTCACAAATTTTCTCTTTGAGGAGTTAAATTTTAAGATGAAAAACACCTCATATGTGATATTAGAGGCTTAAGCGATTTATTCTTCTACTCACAAACAATTTGTATTGAAAAAAGTGTCCTTTAATAGCAAAGAATAGAATTATTTTGTCTATTTAGATGCACACGAGCCTAAAAAATGAATAGCGAACACTTAATTCATTGTAACTATTGTATTTACTATGTATTTTTGCACATTGTTTTATTGTACCAGTTATATTTTTGTTAATATTATTTGCAAAATGAAATAAAAGAAGAAAAAACCATTTTGGCACCTCATAAATAGTGTTTTATTGTTGACCTATAAATGGAAATGTGTTCTATTTTTGTTTTGGAAAAACAATTCTTGTAAATTGATTTCGTTAGAGATTATTCACCAGATTGACGTAAGATAAATCAAAAAAAATTTAAAATTATATTGATGGGGGTCTTTAAAATTGTAAAAATAAATTTGTGGAAACAATATTTTTGTTAAATCAGTCATATTTGGAATTGTGCCAAATGATGATGTCTTCAAACTGGATAATCTATTTATTTTAAAAATAAAATTATGCACATTAATTTATAACGAAAATGCAGCGAATTTTAAGTGTTGAAACAAGTCGTAACATAATTAGTACATCTGAAGTGGTTACAAAACGATTGTGTTGCAGTGTTATACTGAGTGTTGCATTTTTTGCACTTCTTGGAGGTAAATGGTATCAAATTATATTTTTTTATAATAATTTTTTCTCCGATGTAGGATTTTTTATGGGCCGTTACGCTACTGAACGTAGTTATAGACCAATACTGGAAGAATTCGAAACTGTTTCCGATAAATTATTTGAATTTAATTGGAATCTGATACAATTAAATTGCACATTAATTAATATTAAATGTAATTCGTGTAATTTTTCACAGTTTAGTACGACAAATCGGGATAATTTCCTTGGACTTTACTATTTAACTAATTTAAATAGTTGTTTTAATAATGGATAAAGTAAATTGTATTTAGATTGTTTAAATAAAACGAATTATTATTATTTTAAAATTATTTCCTTATATGAATACTGTGCGTGTTATTTCGGAAAATTTGTCGGATGTTTAATTTGTAAAAATAACACAAAAAGGTGGTAAAAATATATAGTTTCATCTAAATACATACTTTATTATGTAAATATTGATAAATTAGTATTGTGATAAGCGTGGTTAATAAGATATTTTATGTGAATATGTTTAGACAGTCCATAATTAAAATTTATCTACATAAACTTGTGCTTATGTTATTTTCTTTGTTCATCAAAATCGTTTAATTGCGCCTTAAATTTAGACATTCAAATAATATTGTGAATTCAAACAGTTTAAATTATGAAGAATATTAATTTTGAACTGGATTCAATTCTTCTCAGGGTCAATTAATAGAAACTGATTATATATTATGGAAAGATTTAAAAAACTCGTCAAAAACTGAAAACAAAAATTTCCAAAAACATTGAAAAATTTAAAATTACATAATTTTATTGAAATACCACATAAATTATTCCCATATTCAAAATAAATCCATTACCAGCGGAAAATTCAACTTTACTATGAATTAATTTCAAAATTCTCGTTACTCTTTTCTTCGAATACAATCGATTCGATAAATCCATTTGTAATTTACTAAATTCCCTTTCATAAATTTCAGAAATAATGCAAATTATTAATAATGGTGCTATTCTGACCACAGTATAAATTATAAACAAATCAATTTGTTTAAAATTATTAAAAAATACAATTCGTACAATTTCCAAAAATGTTTTCGATTGCCAAATCGATATCGTACCAAATAATATCCAATTTTGTCCTCTATATGTAAGATTAACTTCTTTTGATGCTGAATATATATTTGCATATTCATCAAATATATCTTTATTGCAAATAAATTGTGCTGAACATTTTAAATTTTTAATACGTGTTATTAGAGAAAAAACACAATTGCAAAATATTAGTGCCATACTAGCCAGATAAATCTCGAATAAATAATGATATATTTTTCTTAATGTTGTTGCAATATATTCCATCATCCAACATTTATATATAATTGTTACAAATATTATGTATGTAATATTTACAATTGATAATATTGTTGAACTTTTCCCATTTGATGAAGCAAATTTATGTATTTTATTTATTCGTTTTGAATGTGTTATCGTTAATAATTGCGAATAAGATATTAAAAGTGCACAGAACATATTTCCAGCCATTTGAGCGTAAGCTGTTAAGTTATTTTTCTCACGTTTTATTTCTTCGTAATATAATTCGTAAGTAGCTGCGAATACTAGTAAATGTAAAAAAAAAACTCTTAGAAAATAAAAAGATTTTTGATATAAATGGTTTGTTTTCTTGATATTAAGGTCGCATTTTGGATATAAACATAAGAAATGGTAAAACCATTGTAGAATAGTGTACAAGTTCATGTTTAAGGACCAAAAAAGTATATGTAAATGTTCTATTAAATACTTTGTTCCATTATTCAATATTTTAAGTTGTAACTAACATGTTTGTTATTAATTTTATTCATAATGGAAAATAATTGAAATGTACGTAAAACAAATATTTGTTAAAATATTAACAAATGCTTTACCTTTGTAAAATAAATATTAATTAAGATTAGTTTGTAGGGAAAACCGGGGAAAGAGTAGCAAATTTTATCTTATAGGTCCTTAGGTCTCTTAGGATCAATTAATAAAAATTGATTATAGATTATAGAAAGATTTAAAAAGCTTGTCAAAAACTGAAATAAAATCATGATATCAAAAAAATAATGTGCATTTTTTTGTTTAGTTACCACATAAATTAATCCCATATTCAGTACGAATCCATTACCAGCAGAAAATTTCACTTTACTATGTATTAATTTCAAAATTCTTGTTACTTTTCTTCTAGAATACAATCGATTCGATAGATTTACTTGTAGTTTATTAAATTCCCTTTCATAAATTTCAGAAATAATGCAAATTATCAATAACGGTGCCATTCTAACCACAGTATAAATTATATACAAATACAATAGCTTGAAATCGTTTAAAAGAATTAATTTAACAATTTCCAAAAACGTTTTCGTCTGCCAAAATGAAGCAGTACCAAATAAAATCCAATTTTGCGGTCCGTAAACCAGATTTATTTCTTTTGATATACAATAAATGCTGGTATATTCGTCAAAAATGTTTTTGTTGGACTCAAATTGTGCTGAAACCTTTAAATTTTCAATTCTTTTTATCATCAAATAAACACAGTTGAAAAATACTAGTGCCGTACTGGCTAAATAAATTTCAAACATAAAATGATAAATTTTCAACAGAATCGTTGTAACGTTTTGTAAAATCCAACAATTGTACATTATTGTCACAATTATTAAATAAGCTATATTAAGAGCTAATGATGTTACTTTATACGTATATTTTTGTTTGGACAAAATTGATTTGTGAATTTTTTGAATGCGAACTGAGTAAAATACAGTTGAAAGTTGTGAATAAGACATTAAAATTGCGCATAGAATGTAACCAGTTAATTCAGCATATGTTGTAAGAACGTTATTTTTGTCTTTTATGCGTTCGAAATATAATTGGTAAGATGCAGTTAATACAATAACGTGTATAATGAAAATACGTAAAAAATATAGATTTTTCTCTAAAATACGTGTGACAGAATTTGATTTTTTACAATTGTATTTTGGATATAAACATAAAAATTGGTAAAACCATTTTAATAAACAGTACAATGACATGGTTGAAAAGAAACTAATAGATTTTTATTGAATTTAATCAATAATTCTGAATAATTGATTGTTTTATTTATTAATTGTGTACAATTAAAAGGGAAAGTAAACAGAACTAATTAAATTGAAGCAATTTATCCAACTTTTCCCCATTATGAAATACTATAAATATATGTATATATCACTAATAATTTATAAACATTAAATGGGCAATTAAGAAATTTAAATAAATTTTAACAACTAGTTACATCAAATAGATTAATTTATCGAGTCTATGTACATAAATAAGTTTATTATTATGAAATTCAAGTCAATTAATGTACAACATTTGATCATTGCACATCCATGAGCCATTCGTTACACAATAATTATTATCAACATTATTAATTAAAATGTCTTTAACAAGTAATGATGTGAAAGAACATAAAAAAGTGCTTGTAATTTATGTGGGTGGTACAATAGGGATGCAAAAAAATGATAAAGGAGGTAAATATAGTTTAATTTACTTATTATAAACGAATTCCACGTTTAATTCTGCAGCTTATATACCCGTTTCGAATTTATTTCTCTCGAAAATCAAATCTTTAAACGAAATGCACGATGAAGAAGCTGAGAAAAATTATTTTCGTAAATTATCCGACAATGAATTCATTTTACCGTTAGAAAAATACTATATTTTAATACTTTTCTCTCTCTTAAATTCAGTTATTTGTTTAGGGAAGTTGAAAACAAGGTGATTTTGTATAAAATAGTCGAATATGCACCATTATTGGACTCTAGTAATATGGCTCCTAAAGACTGGATTACGATCGCTATTGATATACAAAAAAATTACACCAAATACGATAGTTTTATTATTCTTCATGGCACTGATACAATGGCATATACAGCTTCTGCACTATCATTTCTATTAGAAGGTCTTCAGAAATCAGTTATTTTGACTGGATCTCAAGTACAAATTGATTAAAACACATTTTTTCAATATTATCAATATTGCATTCTTTTGTTAGATTCCAATTTTTGAGACCCGATCGGATGCCAAGGATAATTTTTTAACATCCCTAATAATGGCTGGTGTTACTGATATACCAGAAGTTTGTATTTATTTCGCTAATAAATTATTACGTGGTAATCGTACGTCCAAACAAAGTTCCAGCCATTTGGATGCATTCAATTCACCGAATTATCCACCATTGGCTCTTGCAGGAATTTATATGGAAGGTGAGTAAGTGATGATTGAAAGGAGAATAGGTATTGTTATAAAACACTTTTATACAGAAAACACTAATTTTATTCGACCGTTTGATGATGTCCTCTTCAAAACACATACAAATCTAAACACCAATGTCGCAACTATTTATTTATTTCCCACAATAACTCGTGAACAAGTAAAATCTTTCATGCAAAGACCAACTGAAGGTGTTGTACTTCAAAGTTACGGTCTTGGAAATATTCCTACGTCTAGAACTGATTTATTGCAAGTATTAAAAGAGGCTGTTGAACAAGAAATCGTTATTGTAAACATTTCACAATGTCCACAAGGCAGTGTTGCTTCAACATATGAAACTGGATGTGCATTGGCGAATATTGGTATAATAAATGGACGTGATATGACTGTTGAAGCAGCTTATACGAAATTGTGCTTTGTTTTGGGCATTCCAGGTTTGTCTTTCGAGAAACGAGTTCAAATGTACAATCAGAATCTTCGTGGGGAAATTACTGTTAATAGTAATAATAATAATTTCGGTTTCCATAATAATTTTTGGAAGTAGATTAAAAAAATTTGTGAAATAACGTATGGTTTATTTAAAACACAACACAAACTTAATAAGAAAACAATTATAAATAAACAGTAACAATTTATAATAAAAATAATAAGTTTTAAGAAATGTTATTAATTGTTACAATAAATTTCTTTAATAAAATCTGTATAGATCGTTGTGTTATTTTACAATTTTCATACTTTTTACCGCAATTCATTTTATCCAAACCATCATTTAATGCTGTATAAATCGCAGTTTCATAAATTACCTTCTGCACCCATTCATTAGTGGCTAAACCATCGATTATCTTATCAACACTTGTACTTTTACCATCAAGAACGTTTTTAGACGCGTGTTTAACAGATTTACAAACCATTTGTTGAATACAGGACGTTACATCTAAGTTATTTTTCATTAAAACATCATCCACCACGTTCATATAAGACCATGGAAACGAAGATACGCTTTCATCAACTGCGAATAGTTAGTTAATGTCAAATAAATTTATTGTCATTGTAGAAAATTTTGTGTAAAAAAAATTTCTTGTAAAAAATTATGGATAATGATATTAAATTATTCTTAATTGAAGTGATGGTGAATAGTGTTACATTTAATGAAGCCGCAAAGTTTGAGGCTGGAGTAAAATCGCTTCGGGTTCAAATCCAGTTTAGTAATATTGTTAAAATGGATACATCGATGAATATTAAATTATCGGAAAATTGGAAAGGAGAACACATTGTTTGCAATTGTGGCAAATCATTTTTATTCCCTTGTAATTATAACGCATTGGCTCAATCGTTATTACAAAAACACTTAGAAATAAAACTCCGTGAAAACTACGAATTAATTGGTGAATCGAAAATCCATTGGGATAATCGATTTATTGAAACAGCAAGAAATGTTGGTGATCCAGTTTGTATAATAGAAACACATTCAATAAACAAATATTTGCTTAAAGTTGGTGAAATGCAAGTGTTTGTCCGTTTAACATGCTATGGTGATGGAATGGAAAGTAATATGACGCATAGTGGTGAAAGTACTGCGCAATCATTGAAAAGTACATCAGATTTTCTTATTCAAAAAACATCTTTTGTTGAATTATACAAAGGCGATAAACAATTAGATTATGAAGATACACAAAGTGTGGCACCAGCTGAATTTGATAAACATACACATTTTAACGACCAAATTATGGCTCTCACATCTAAATCGAAATCAATTTGTGCACGTCCAAAAGAGGATGATTTCTTGAACGTTCAACGATTAAATTATTCGGAAATACTAACTAACGAACGAATCAACAATTTATTATGCAACAGTAAATATTGTCCAGCGGCAAAGAAGTTTAAAGAATTCGGATTAGGCCCATTAGCAAAAACAAAGAATCTTGGATGCGCAGATCCTAATATGATTCCACCATCTACGTACGCATTAAGCCACACTTATGGCACTCTTGATCGTTATGGTCCGTACGGCCTGTTTTCACGCCCAAAACGCTTGGATTTACCTTTTATACCCAGGAAGAACGCTTTGGAGACAATTATAACAGATGATGATTGCACAAATGTAGTTAAATGCAACGAAAATCAAGTTTGTCCACGTGACAAACCTAAAGATGCATGTCCATTACGATTAACTGGTGGCGGTGCTTCCTTTACCGATGATTTCAAAAAACCGAAATCGCCGTTTGACGTTTGCAAAGATGTGATGATCAAATGCGATAAAATTGTTGCTGAATATCGTAAAGCTTTAGGTCCTTGTGGCCAAACAGTGTGTCCGTATGCTCCAAATGCTTTAGGTGAATTCTGTAAGAAGACATGTGATTTTACACGCCAAAAAAAGGAAACAATCGAAAAAGTCAACAAGAACGACAGTGCACCATGCAAGAATAAGCCAGCCTGCGGTTCTCCACGTTGTGCATATTCAAAATACAAAACTGGCTTGGTAGATAGTGATGCTCAAATGGAATTGGCCTTTTTACCACCAGCAATTGTTGGTAAATGTGGTCATCCAAAGTGCGAATATCCCTTCAAACAAGAAGAATTACCACCAATTCATTGGGATTGTCCAGAACCGTTACCGAAAGGGGTTTGTAAGAATCCAAATTGTCCATATTTACCAGCAGATTTGAAAGCTTTGCTTGTATTAAAGAAGAATAAAGCACCCTGTGGTAGTAATGCGTGCCCATATGCTTTACCACCACCTTGTGCAGCACCAACGTGCCCATTTAATCGAAACCCTTGCCCAGGTTTGAAGAAGAAAGACAAATGTGATGATTTAAAACAGAATCAGTGTAATAATTCTAATTGTCCCTATATTAGAAAAGATAATGCTGAAAATTGTCCAGCAATTAAAAATAAAAATGGTAAATGCGATAATCCTGATTGTCCAAAAGAGCACTGTCCAAAGATTTTAGATGAAAGAGACAACTGTGGCGACCCAAATTGTCCATTTGTTGAAAAACACGAAAGCGAAGTTTCTGATAGTCTTTGTAATAATCCGGATTGTCCATACAAGCAAGATCCATCATCATCGAGTAGTAGTAGTAGTAGTAGTGATGATAATTGTATACGAATTTGTCCAAAAGCAATTTTAAAAATGATCGATAACGAAATTTGCCAAAATCCTAAATGTCCTGGTTATGAACCAGGCAAAAAACAAGAAAATGACGATCTTTATAGATGTAGCAATCCGGATTGTCCAGCTTTTGCTAAACAGAAGAAAAATAAAAACAGTTGCGATAATCCGGATTGCCCGAATCAACAAAAAGAATCTGAAAAAACGAAATCAAAGGATATTTGTGATAATCCTGATTGCCCTTATGCGAGTAAAGAAAGTTTTTGCAGCAATCCTGACTGCCCTTGGGCGAAACCTCCAAAAGAAGACAACTGTTACATGCCAAATTGTCCTTTAGCGCAATCTGACAGTTTTTGTACTTTTCCAAATTGTCCGTTTAATAAAAAGGAAGATATATGCGACAATCCCGATTGCCAGTTTAATAAAAAGAAAGATATTTGCGACAATCCAGATTGTCCATTTGCTCATAAAGACTATTGTAATGATCCCAACTGTCCATTTTTAAGATTGCAAAAACCAATTGAAAATAAAAACTATCAAAAAGAACTAATTAAACGCGGAAGCATGTCACAGTATGTTCTGAATCAGCCGACGAAGAGTGAAAATATTGAAACTGTCGACAATCAACCTGAAGACGCACCAATAAGTAGTAAAAAGAATTTGAAGAAGAGAAAACGTCGAGGAAAGTACGTTTATTCGATGGGCGATCGTTATCCAGGAATGAAAATCGGACATGCTGAATGTAATATTCCGGTTTTTCGTGTACCACCGAAAATGGGCTGGTTATGGAACATTCACACACCCTGTGGTCGATTAAGAGTATAATTTTTCTACACATAAAACTCGCAGTTTTCGAATTTCGTTTTATTTTTAGCCTAGAAGAGGTTGGAAGCCAGGGGCAATGACGAAAACAATTGCAAAACGTCTTTTAGCACATCGACAAGCTAAAGGCTTAGATGTACTGCAAATACCACAGTTTTCAAAGAAACATGGAGGTGTTGATTATGATTCAGAAGATGAGAAAAGCGTCCATCCAAATCCAACATTGCAAATTAAAAAGGAAAAGGGTTGTTATTACATTACAATGCATCCACTTAAAGATCCAAACACGTTAACTGAACGGGAAAATCCTTACATGGAATGTACGCCATTACAATTTAAGATCATCAAGAATAAACTAGCTGGTAACGATGGTGATAATGATGGTGTGATGTGTTTATGCGATGAAGAGGATAAACTAAGTTCGTCGGACAGTGAACTGGATATTGAATTTACACCACCAGCTGGTTTAATTCATCCTGAACGTTTTAAAAAGAAACCTAATATCGTACACTGCGAGACACAGTACGATAATAAAGATATACAGTCAGAGAAAAAGAGTAAAATAGATAAAAAAGGCAAAAAGGATGCTAAAACTAAGGGTGGTAAAGGGAAGAAAGGAAAAGGCAAGAAATAATTTACTATAATATCATTTTTTCTTTAAATAAATATTAATTAATTTCACTTACTACGATATGGTTTTGTTGACGAAACGAACATTTTTTTTGTAAAAAATATTAATATTCCCGGTATAATAACGGCAATTCCAAATACCATTGCGCCCGCCAAAATTACAGCTCCTAGATTAATATTAGCGATGGCCCCTTTTGCTTCATCAATGGATTTTTTTATTGGTACACGCAGAAATGGTACATTGAATGCCAGTTCTACCTAAAATTTAACTTTTATGACTTAATTTTTAAATGAAGTATTCAAATTACATTTATATCCCCATCTTTCAATGTATTAAAAGTTAGTAACCGACTTTGTCTTGTCTTAAACTCATTATTAAACATATAATCACTGGTAATATTATCACAAGATATATAATTTACGTGAAGAATAAACAACAAGCAAGTAAGTAGGATATAAAGCATTTTTTTTGGTTGTTTTATAAAAGAATTGTTGTAAACTACTGACACTTATTTTTAACACTTTTAAAATAATAATTTTCAAAATTCATCCATCCAAATGAAAGCTATTTGGTGTGAAAAGTTGCGGAAATAAAATTGTGCACTAAAAAAAATTTAGAACAATTGGAGAAAGTTAATAAGGGCAAAAATATATGTGCATTTGTCTTAATTGTTTTTAATTTTAAGTTAAATTTATCCTTCAATTACATATATAATACAGAAAGTTGTCTTTATCATTAATCGTTATTATAATATTAAATAATAAAATTATGCAACAATTAATTACTGGACTCTACCTATAGAAAATAAAAACATGTTATTTTGAAACAAAAAGCGATGCGACTTTATTGCAAAAGCAATTGAATGAAACGATTATTAAATTTTCTTTTAAAAAATGTTAAACAACTGTTTTAATATTACAATATATCTCCGATTAGGTAGAATAAGATCTCTCATAAGTTTCACTATCACGACATAATCATTTCTCTATTTTGTGATATCATTAAATTGTTTATAGAAACATGCAAAAAGTTCAGCCACCGAAACGCACATATAATATTTTTTTAACTTGAAAGAAAGTGAAGATTCAAATTATAAATATATATTTTGAAATAGTTATGTATTGTCTATTGTTTTTACTCAAAGGACTGTATCATATCACATATATAAAAATAATACACGTATGTCACCAAATTCAGATATTTTCTAGTGCTTCTAACAAAATGAACTCGTTCTTAAATTATTTTCTATTAATTTCGTGTTATTTTCTTGTGGAAGCATTTGCTTCACCTAAGAAATATGCAAACGATGAAGGGTAAGTGTTTCAGTGCGGAAAATTTATTAATTTCCATTGAAATCTACTGCAATTACAGTGGTTTTTCACCAAGTCATCGTTATTATGAATCGAATTTACCATCCAGTTTGGATTCGTTTCGTTTCAATACAAGCCAAAAGGCTGATAGTAAAATATCGAAAGACGATCGTTTGAGATTTGGGATTCCAGTGTCGACAAATTATGGGAATACGGCTAATGGGGTGCAATATGGTACGAATGGGGTTGGATATGTTGTAAGTCCGATGAAAATCGACATTGGAGGCATTGCTTTGGGGGCTTTGATTGGTTTAGGAGCGATTTTAGTTGTACCAAAAATCGCACAAGCTTTCGCCGGTGGATATGGATACAGAAGTAAGCTGTTATGAAGAGAGTGAGTTGGTTTTCCTATTATTATTATGATTTTAGGTTTGGAAAATGACATGACCAACGTGTTGGCAAGAATTGACAATTCTTTAGAACAACACAATATCGATAGCAGTACTTGTATGCAAAGAATTATTTGTACCTACGTAAATGATGCTCAAAAAAACATTAAAAACGGGGAAGCCAATACAATTGATCAATTCGTAATGGAATTATCAAAGTATAAAGCTAATCCAAATGAAAAGTAATTGAATAATGAAATTTCATTTTCATTTTAGCAATACATTGTTTTCATTTATGTTGGATGGAAGTGCAATAAAACAAGCTATAGAAATGGGTAAAAGTGGTGATGCTGATAAATGTGCTCAATTATATACTAAATGTCCTGTTACGAAGGAGAACGTATTGAAAGTAATTGCTAGCTTACTTCCAGCATAAGATAATTTAAAAAATGTAATACATAATTTAAACATTGTTAGTTTGATTAATAAATTATTTAAAATTGCCGCTGTGGTTTTGAATTTAGTGTTTTTCTATTTGTTATGTTTTTGACTTGACATTTGAGAAGAAATGTCAGATACGTGGCCACTATATTGTGATTTTTATAAATTATTAAATAAATCTTTATTAATTTATTAAAAAATGGGATTGTGCAAATGTCCAAAACGGCGTGTAACAAACCAATTCTGCTTTGAACATCGTGTATGCGTCTGTGAAAATTGTATGGTAACCAATCATCCAATTGTAAGTTTTCACCGGTCTTTTATTGTTTATTTTCCCCTACGAAATCATGAATTTTTCAGTGTATAGTACAATCTTACTTGCAATGGCTTCAAGACAGCGACTACAATTCAATATGTGAATTGTGTAGTAAGGAATTAAACGTAGACGACAGTATTAGACTGACTTGTTATCGTAAGTTTAAGAATTGATGTTTTGTGGGAAAAATTTTAACTGGTGCTCTTTTAGATGTATTTCACTGGTCATGTTTGGATCATTACGCTCGACAACTGTCTCCAACCACTGCCCCACGCGGCTACACCTGTCCATCTTGCAAAAGTCCACTATTTCCACCACTTTTCCTAGTCAGTCCAGTAGCGGACGTTCTACGAGAAAAACTGATCGGCGTTAATTGGGCACGTGCTGGCTTAGGCTTGCCTTTGGTAATATATAACATAAATACACATGAACAGATGATATAACACATCTGTGACCCAATCGTTCAGCTTTCAGAGGAAAGAGAGGTGAAAGCTGCGGTCCAAAATAGTGTTTCTTCGACACCAAGGCGCACTCCAAGTCCATCACATTCCGTTGTCGATGTTGAGGAACAGCATACTACAGCCTCAAATCGTAATTTAAGTGATAACTTTCAAGGATGGTCGAATCGACGAGCCGGATTGGATGCTCGTGTCTCAAAAGCAACGTATTTTGAAGATGAAGATAAGTATAAAAGGAAACCAATTACGGAATTGTTGAATAATTGGTACAAGTAAGTTATTTTTAAAACAGTTGTTGGATTTATAATTTATTGTTTACGGATTTCTGCAGAATTACATATGGTCCGAGTCTTCGAACAAGAGGAAGATCATTATTTTATCGGAGATGTTTAATTGTAGTATATTTCTTATTGGCTGTTATTTTATTTTTATATATTATGTCGAAGCTTGGCAGTTATTCAACAGATAATGATCCTATCTTTAATGAAAATAATAATCCAATGGTTCATGTCGAACAGAAAAATTAGCTTTTAAATATAATGTACAGTTTTTTAAATAAAATATTAAAATATATACCATTATAATTACACAAGTACGAGATTTTTTGTTTTTTTAGCAGTATTCTATATTGGAAAATCTTAACAATATGATCGCAATTTTGAAATATAACAAATTTGGCGTATTATTTTTTCTGGTAATAATAAACTAAATGAAAACAAAGCTAAAACAAAACCAGAACAATGTGTTGATTTGATACTTCAGTTTATTGACTGTCATAAATAATATTTAAAATTTCAATGAGGTAATAATGAATCCTCCTACTGAAATCTGTCCCCATTTCGATGTAAGTTACGCCAAAGAAAATTTTTCGTATTGCAACGATGATGAATGCGATTTTTCGCACCCACCACCGCCTCCACCTCCCAATGGACGTGAAGATTTGTGGGATTTACAATATTGTAAATTGTGGGGCTGGAGTTGGACAAGAAATCGTAATCTTGACAAGAAATTGGGTCCACCAACTAAAAAAGTGATAAAGAAACAGGAAAAAACCAGGGGTTGTTTTGCGATTTGTTGCGGTGAGACGGATTCTTTGAAAAATAATTCAACTTCTAAAGTTTCTGTAAGTTCAAAAAGTCCGAAACAGTCGGAAAAAGTGCAACTACCCAGACGAAAACAGTGCGTTAAATATCGGCCAAAAAGTGTTTATTTGAATTCATCGAATGTACATCAAAACATTGAAAGTGAATGTTTTCCTCCATCAATGGATCGTTTTCCAGTTTATTGTCCATGTACGTACATACCATGCTGTTGTTGCCGTCATGTATGCTGCCATCCACAGGAATCGATTGAAAAACCGTTGAAGGAGTATCGCATCCCAGTCTCAGATTGCCATAATGCCACCCAAACTGTGCAAGATGCTTGTTGTAGATGCACACAAACTGTTGAAGCACCGCCGCAGAAACGCAAGAAAAATATTCCGTTGATGTATTGTCCCAGAAGAGGATGTTGTTGTTGTTCACACTGGTGTTCTTGTGTTCCATGTCCACAATGTTACAACCTGTGTAATGTCAAGAACAATTGTAAAAATGGAAAACACGATGAAACTTCAGATTCGTCGTATAAAAGTGAAGAAAAGAAAGAAAAACCGAAGGAAAACAAAAATTTATTAAGTGTTTACCCGTTTTTAACAAGTTTCAACACTAATAAACTATTCTTAAACGATTTAATAGACCCAAAAGAAGAAATACAATATTTAAAATCATTGGAGACAATTGAGAAATCCAATAACGAATGTAAAATCTTGTTAAACACAATTTATGATACTTTATTTTTAAACAACGATGGTAATAATGACTTCATGTGTAGAAATCATTCTTCAACTCCTGAATTAATGACTAGATTCATTAATGGACAGGCAGATGGAAAACAAAATTGCGCACTTTTAAACAATTTTATGGAAAAACATTTCGAACAGACCACAAAAGACTGTCCATCGATAAAATCACTTAAAGAAGTCGGTGTGAACACTGAAATTTTGTCAAATATGAAAGAAACTAGTACAGATAAGCCTAGTTTTCATTCTGATTTTAAGAATTTAGCTTTAAATACAGACAAAATAGTAAAACAAGAACTTAGTACAAATACAGAAGAAAATTTTACAACAAACGGTGAATTTTTTGAAGACAATGGTTTTGATGTAAAGAAAACAGTTTCATACACAAAAAAAGTTTGTCATTTCGTTAATAATGAAAACACACAACCAGCAATTTCAACTGTAAAACCTGAAAAATCAAAAGAAAATTTCGGTAAAACAATAATACCAGCATACACAAGAACTGGCTTATTGTGTCAAGGGGGATCGGATTATTATCGCACTTCAACTCAATTATTTACAAATAAATTAAAATCTCCTAAATCAACTGTACCAAAATAAAATAATGTAATGAACATTTTATAGAATTTATTTAAAATTTTTCTAGATAATTTACAAAATAAAATGTATCCATCAAATAATCATTTTCACCATCAGAAATACAATACAAACAGCAGTAATAAATAATAAATCAGAAAAAAATCTCGTTTCTTTGGTGGAAGGAGAGCTTTATGGACACAAATTGGTTTCGTTGACTAGTTTTGCACCCATAAAATTGACGATTTGTGTGTGCGTTTTATTTATTTACCTAAGAGCTTATACTAAAAACACTTTTTAATGTTTATTCAATTCACAACTACTATCTTTTTCGGAATAAGATCGATTATATCTTAAATGGCTTCTAACTAGATGTCCACTAGCTAAAGCAGCCATCAAAGATAATTCACCAGCTAATACTGTGGCACAAACAATTTTTGCCAATTGTTTCGCATTATCTCCTGGCATTTCTTCGTGTGCTCCTCTAACACCCAACATTTCCAAACAGGCTGATTGTGCTGGCAAAATCGTTCCACCACCCACAGTTCCAATTTCAATTGATGGCATCGTACACGATATGTACAAATCTTGTCCATTTTCACCATACGGTTCCATTATTGTTATACAATTACTACTAGAAACATTTTGAGCTGGATCTTGGCCAGTAGCAATATATAAAGCAGTGACTAGATTAGCAGCGTGTGCATTAAATCCACCAATACAGCCCGCCATCGCCGATCCAATCATATTCTTGGACAAATTCAAATCGACCATTGCTTGTGTACTTGTTTTCAATATGGATGAAACATTTGCAGCCGAAACAACAGCCTCACACACCACCGACTTGCCTCTACCTTCAATCCAATTAATCGCAGCTGGTTTTTTATCCGAACACAAATTACCACTTAAACTAAGTATTTCCATATCGGGAAATTCCTTTTGAACACGTTTTAATGCTTTTTCTGTACCTTTCGATATCATATTCATGCCCATTGCATCACCAGTTTCAGCTACGAATCTTACAAATAGATAACGACTAGCTATATGCGTTGTAATACGTTGTAGTTTTGCAAAACGACTTGTTGATTCGAATGTTTCTTTGATTAATTTGAAATTTTCATCTTTTTTCAACCATAGCATAACTTCACTGGCTTTTGTAATGGATGGAAAACGGACTACTGGGGCACGTGTCATTCCATCAGCCACTAAACGACTTTTTATACCGGTTGCTTCGACAGCACGGCATCCTGTAAAAGGAAAAAACGCTTTAGTTTTCTTACAAAATGACCGAAAATAATGATTTCTCTACCTCTATTCGTGCTTGCCACTAAACATCCTTCCGTTGTCGCCAATGGAACGTAATAAACTTGTTCGTCCAAAATTAATGGCCCTGCAATTCCCAATGGAACTGGCGTATAACCCACAACATTTTCACAACAAGCACCCATCACTTTACTGTAATCGTAATTTTTGTATGGCAAATTGGCAAAAACATTCTTATGTCTTAATGCATTTTGTATTAATTTCCTACGTATTTGTACACCTCTTTCAGGACATTTAACTGCTTTTTCCAAATTATATGCTGGTATATGTTTTGTGTCGACTAATAACATAATTTCCCTATCTGTTAGTAATTCTGCACCGCTAGTTGAACGATAAATTTGTAAACATTCTTCTAAACTGCGACAAGTGTCATTATCGTGGAACTCGTTCAAAAATTCAATATCTCTCATTATAGAATAGGTGTCCGTTTGGGCTTCAGCGTGTATAGAAACTGTACGACTTCTTGTTGTTTTTGGTTCAGTTATTTCTTGTAAAATTTGCTGATTTAGATTTTCTCTACTTTCGAAAAATACGAATTTAACCATCAATGTAACAAGTAAGATTAAAATTACAATATGATCCGCGCTTAAAGTGAATTGTCGCAAAATGTATGCATACAACGAATTGTCTTCAGTGCAATCTGGTTCACCACTTGCATAAATATGCACATTTTCCTCCACATTGTCCTCTACAAAACTCCAACGGCTATGAATATGAACCAAAGTTAAACCAGCCGACATAATAATTTTTACTCTTTGTATTGCTGGATTCGATTTTGTGCCTTCTTCAGTTAAACTTTTAATAACACACTGTTGTTGTTCACCATAAAAGTTCGATATCCTGCCCAATTCGAGCATTAAACTCAAACAGGCTGGATAGAAAGTCATGAAAATGATATAATTAACAATAACTGATAAACAGGCAAAGTACGAAACCATTTCCAAACGGTGTACGCCACTTAATGTACCCACACCAATGACTAGAGTCTCCACAATAGTGTCTAGCGTTATCGTTGGGCCTAAAATAGCCATTCCTTTTGCTATTTTTTGATGAACATCGTCTTGATTCGATGCTGTTAATGCAAATTGTGCCAAAGCGGCTGTTTTCGATAAATCAATCAATAATAGAAAGAAGAATAGTGCATCTTTTAAATCAACCAAGTCGATTTGAAGTAAATTTAATACTGTTGAGGTAAATACAAAGCTTGAAAACACAGTAAATAAACAGGCTATTCCAAGTATGTATTTCGAGCCCAATTTTTGTAAATTACGAAATTGATGGTACGTGTACAGGATAGCCAAACAGCGTATTATAGTCATCACAACCATATCGGCTGCATTAAACTGTTCCTCATAACATCCTGGACATAGATTCAATTTTTTTGAATGGAATGGTTGGTTATCTAATGTTAAAAGACATGTTGTGAATGTAATTACGGCCACAATCACTTCCCATGGATGTTTTGCACACAATTCACCGTACAACCGGAACAATCGGGACATTTTCGTTTTATTATGTGTACTTTACACTTTAACTGTTTCATTTAACTCATCATTGCTTTTAATTGTGCAATTCTTCTGCCTCAGTTGAAAATTTACGATTTTGGACTTTGTTCTATTTGATCAGTTGACGGATTCTATTTGATCACTGCTGTTCATTCTTCTTCCTCTTCCTTTTTTCTAAAAAGTTGGGTTAAGCTTGGTTATGTGATGAAAACAAACATTCGTTTTTGAAGAATATTTTTACTAAAAAATGGCAACAAAAAGAAAACCAGACACTCAAGTGCCCGCTGAAGAAAGCGATCAACTAATAATCAAACCACTGTATGTAAAAGTTTGTTGAAAACTGTTCTTTTTAATTTCTTTTTTCAATTATTACAGAGGAGCCGGTCAAGAAGTAGGTAGATCTTGTATTATGCTTGAATTTAAAGGAAAAAAGATCATGTTAGATTGCGGAATGCACCCTGGTTTATCCGGAATGGATGCTTTACCATTCGTCGATTTAATTGAAGCAGACGAAATCGATTTATTGTTAATTTCCCAGTAAGAATTCGCTTAATATTATTGTTTCAATTCTAAGTTTACTTTCATAGTTTTCACTTGGATCATTGCGGTGCCTTGCCATGGTTTTTACAAAAAACTAGCTTTAAAGGCCGTTGTTTCATGACACACGCAACAAAAGCTATATATCGATGGCTTTTGTCCGATTGTATTAAAGTTAGGCAAGTTTTTATGCAGAATTTTTAGGAAATTCAATAAACTACTTTATAATTATAGTAATATAGCTACGGAACAAATGTTGTACACTGAAGCGGACTTAGAAGCGAGTATGGATAAAATCGAAACGATAAATTTTCACGAAGAGAAAGACGTGTTGGGAATTAAATTTTGGGCTTATACAGCTGGACACGTATTAGGAGCTGCTATGTTTATGATAGAAATTGCAGGAGTCAAGGTTGAATTTCGTGAAATTGGTCTAAAATAACATTTAATGAAATTTTTACAGATTTTATACACTGGCGACTTTTCAAGGCAGGAAGATCGGCATTTAATGGCAGCCGAAATACCTACAGTCCATCCAGACGTTTTAATAACAGTATGTATATATTAAAATCCCAATCTCATCTTCAATAAAAATCAAATTGCTCATTTAGGAATCAACCTATGGAACACATATTCACGAAAAACGGGAAGAACGTGAAAATCGTTTCACAAATTTGGTACATGATATTGTTAACAGGGGTGGTAGATGTTTAATTCCAGTATTCGCACTCGGACGTGCGCAAGAACTACTGTTAATATTAGACGAATATTGGGGCCAACATCCTGAACTGCACGATATTCCTATTTATTATGCTTCATCTTTAGCGAAAAAGTGTATGGCTGTATATCAAACGTATATTAATGCTATGAATGATAAAATTCGAAGACAAATAGCCATTAATAATCCCTTTGTTTTTAAACACATCTCGAATTTAAAAGTAATTGTTTTGATAATTTAATTTCTAATGAAATATAAAAAATTCTTTTTTAGGGAATCGATCATTTTGAAGACATTGGTCCTTGTGTTGTAATGGCCACTCCTGGTATGATGCAAAGTGGTTTATCCAGAGAATTGTTCGAATCTTGGTGTACAGATGCCAAAAATGGAGTCATAATAGCTGGTAAAATAAATAAGACGAATTTTGGTTTATTTTCCTTTTAATTCTTAATTCTATAGGTTATTGCGTCGAAGGAACATTAGCCAAGACGATTTTAAGCGAACCAGAAGAAATTACCACTATGGTGGGCCAAAAGTTACCTTTAAAAATGTCTGTAGATTATATATCGTTTTCTGCCCACACTGATTATCAACAAACTAGTGAATTTATACGTATTTTAAAGCCACCACATGTAGTATTAGTTCACGGTGAACAAAATGAAATGAGCCGTTTAAAAGCGGCATTACAACGTGAATATGAAGACGATCCAAATACGACAATTCATTTACATAATCCACGCAATACACATGCTGTTGAATTGTATTTTCGCGGTGAGAAAACGGCTAAAGTGATGGGCTCATTGGCTGTGGATAGACCAAAACCTGGCAATACATTGTCTGGTATATTGGTTAAAAGGAATTTCAATTATCACGTATTATCACCAGATGATTTATCAAGTAATACATTTTTCCACTGTAAATTGTAGAACTAATTTTTTTGTTGTAGAATACACGGATTTAAGTATGAGTCAAATAATGCAACGGCAAAGTTTACATTATTCTGGAAATGTTGCTGTGTTAAGGCATTTAATATCACAAGTAGCGGGATTACTTGAACCATTAGAGGGTGAAAAGAAAATGAGAGCATTTAATGCTATTGATATTACATTAGATCAGAAAATAGTTACTTTGGAAGTTAGTATTTGTTGAAATTAATTAATTAGAGTTATAGTAAATTCTTTTATAGTGGCTAGCGAATCCAGTTAACGATATGTATGCAGATGCAATTGTTGCAGCTATTTTACAAGCTGATTTAATTGAAGGACCAATTAAGAATATGACAACAAGTGTTAAAGTTGATCGAATGCACTTTAAGGTACATAAAAGTGAATTACTTTATGATGTTAATAATATGAAATTGTTGTAGGAATGTTTAATTGAAATGTTGCAAGATATGTTTGGAGAAGATTCCGTGCCAAAAATATTTAAAGGAGAAAAATTGTATGTTACTGTGAACGATAAAAAGGCCGACATTGATTTATCAAATTTAGTAATTTTTTTAATATCAAATTACAATTATATAATCTTTAAAAAAATAATTTATTTTTAGGAAGTAAAATGTCCAGCTGATGAAACATTTCAACAGATTGTACAAACGGCTGTATCGAAATTGTATCAAACTTTGGCACCACCACAAGTTGATTTACAATAAAATCAAATAAACTAATACTTAAAAGGGTAAACATATTAAAACTTGTTTATTTTAATTAATAAATTGAATGCCTTTATTGAGGTAGAACAATTTTACAAATAATTTAATATTATATTATTTTGTACACAAATTATTTGATTTCATATTGTCTGCCCACTTCGAAAACATTAATTTCCGGCTTCACTTTATCATACAAATCAGGGAAAGCTCCTTCAGCTCCATACTTCTGCCTCACTTCATTATAAACAGTTAAATCGAACATATCTTCAAATTCACTTCTTGTCATAAAAATATCAGCATATAAAAACGAAAATCCTCCAACAACTCTTGTAAATAATTCCATATCACGCATCGCTTTAACTGGATTATAAGGTAGTTTCCTTTTAACAAATCCAGGTACACCGTAAATTCCCAAATCATTGTACATTGCATAATTGGTACCGTCCACTAGGTAATGTTTTTTTGGTTGTTTAATTTGACCAGAATGTTTTCCATGATCGTAAACGCGACATGGATAAACCAGTAAAGGATAAGCATCGAATAGTTTATCTGATGTTTTAATTTGATCCTCTAGTTTACGTATTGGTAGGACAATATCTTGGAATACTTGTCGTGTGAATGTGAATGCACGAATTCCCGGTGTGGTTGTGAATTTTAAAAATGCTGGTTTTGGCGGTAAAAGCCAACCAAACAGTAAACGAAACAATGGATTGTTTCCAAATGGAATCATCGATTCTACGACCCAAAATATCGCCCGATTATGCCTTAGAAGATATTCTCTAAGCGGTATTAGTTCTGTGTGTTTCCCTTTTTTTAAAAAGCTTTCAGTGTATTTGTAGAACCATGGTTTGTACCATCTGGAGCAGTGATTTATATTCAAATTCGGATCGTAATCGGAATAATCACCAGTCATGATAACAGCTTCATCTGGATTGTAGATTGTCGCTTCTACATAGTCAGAAACAGGATAATCTTCACCAGAATCGCCTGATAATAATCGTATCATGTCACAATAGTCCTTCTGGCCACGGACTGGGATATATGTTAGTTTAATATATGGTTTCACTTTAACTATTTTCAATGTTAATGATACTAGAAACCCTAAACTGCCATGTGACCATGCTAAAGCACGATATAAATCATGATGTTGTGTTCGTGATGCTTTCATTAAACTTCCATCAGCCAAAACGACCTCGTATTGCTCGATATTTTCATGATAAAGTCCAACTTTGTGTGAATGTGTTGTCATTCCAGTGCCCATAGCAAGTCCACCCAATGTAGCATCGGCTATTTCTAATGTTACAGCCAATGTGTAACCTTTGGGAATTAAATAGTTTGTTATGTCGCCCACTGTCACCATTGGTTCAACTCGTACAGTTAAATTTTTCTCATCTAGTTCGAGAATATCGAATAAATCGACAGGGATTTTATGGCACAAGTCTTTTCGATAAAATGTAGTTGATAAACTTAACCAATTCGGTCTGGCGGTGCATAAAAGTTTGCGTTCCTCTTTAGGTAGCTTATTCCATTGTTGTACGCGTTTTTGTATTTCACGAACGCGTTCATTATGCAATTTTGGACTGCTAAACAGGAACCGATGAATTTTATGCCGTACAGACAAGATTAAATCGAATAAAAAACTTGCCGGTAAACAGAAAAACAGAACAACTAATCCACGGTTGTTTTCCAATGTTTCAATAAGTCTTGATTTAAATGAACAAGTACTCATTTTGTAGAAAATGAATTTAACCTATAAACGCAATGGACTAAAAAAGATTACTGAATTTGTATACATATTCGACTCAATGAATTTATTGAGTGACCTTATTGTTATCTAATATAAATTATAATTTTAAAAGATATAAAATAGACTACAAGCAATGAAAAAAGACAAATTTTGTAGTTTTCATTTTTTTATGGTTTCCTAATGAGTGAAAAGCCTAAGTAGATTTACGATAAGATAAACTTTTAAATTCAGAGATAATAGATAAATGTATTTAAATCCAATATTCAGGTGCATTCAGGTGTATTAATTCCAAAAAATTCCTCTGAACATATGGGAAGATAAGCTATAAATTGGTTTATAGGTAATTCTATAAGTGGTATTGTTATTAAGAATTTAATTTAAGAATAATAAGACACAGGAAACAGGAAAGTGCCCAAACACTGGTAGATTTCTAATAATTATTATTAAGTGTAGGTAATGTTAATAAACATTTTAAATGAATTTCTTACTTATTTACTAAATCTAAACTTCTTGTAAGAATTTCTATAGTTTTCAACCAAAAAAAGGATCAGGAGTAACAATATAGACAACCAACAATAGTTAATAGTAATCTTTACACCTCCACCGCGTTTCTGTGATCCTGGTACCAAGCGGCCATTTTTCAACGAATATTGTTCGATTTTAAAGCTGAAAACTTGAAAAATGGCTGCCATCTACCAGGATCACAAAAACGTGAGGTGTATAGGTAAATTTTATTGTTAGTTGCCTATATTGCTACTTAACAATATAGACAACCAACAATAAGAGTTATCTTTACACCTCCACCGCGTTTCTTTGATCCTGGTACCAAGTCGTCATTTTTCAACGAATATTGTTCGATTTTAAAGCTGAAAACTTGAAAAAATTGCTACATGGTACGGATCACAAAAACGTGAGGAGGTGTATTGCATAAGTAAATTTTATTGTTAGTTGCCTAAATGGTTACTCCTGATACTTTTTTCGTTTAAAACTTTTATATTATTATTAGGCCCGATAATCTATTAGATTATTATGGCAACAATTTTAGTAGTATTATTTATATGATAACCAAATGATAACAAACCTTGTAACAAAAAAAATTCTGAAAAATTACAAAAAAATCTTTATTAGCCATCTATTAGAAATATGTTCAAGTTTAACAAAGTAAATGTCCTTAAAATGTAGTTTCCTGTAACTTAACTTTACAGTTTTCTGTAACTAAAATTTTAAGTTCGGTAATTGCACTAACATGTGGCGTTCAAAAAACTTCAAAATTCAGTTCTCTATTCAAAATTTTCTTATTGCAAATAAAATAAAAAACATTTATTAATTTATTCTAAAACTTTGTGTTAAGAAACTGTCTTCAATGTGTGTTGAGAATATTTTTAATATTTTTGTCTTCCAAATTGATGAATGATTTCCTATGATGTGATTTAATGGTTTTTCTAAATGGACAACATTTTTCTTGAGCAATTTTACAATGTTAAATATTAATTTTCCATAAGTTTTGTTTTTGGTGAATTGTGTAACATGAGTGGACATTAGTTCTATTAATTTACTTATTGTATCAAATTCAATGGTCTCATTTAGTATTAAATCGAAGATAGCGATGCAGTTTTTGTTTAAATTGTTGCAGCTGAACACCAATTCTCTGAAAAATATACAAAGAAGTCAGACTCTCAACAATAAATTTATAAAAATTACTTTAATAAAGTTGTCTTGAAGTCGTTGTTAAGTTTATTCAAGTACAAAGGTATTATGTTGTTTTCTTCTGGAGTTTCCAAAAGTTGCTGCGAAAACTGATGAATTATTAATGCAGGATATTTTAAAAAATATTCATTTAACATGTCATGAAACTTCTCTGTATATTCTAAACTAATCTAAAAGGGAGTAAAGGTTTATTTATAGTCAAAGCAAATGAAAATTGTGGTACTTTTGATAACAATAAATGCTTCATAAAATGATTAATCACTGAATCAGCCTTTAAATCGCTTTCCAAAAGATTCCGTCCGAATATAACAACTTCATCTTCGTTTAATTGTAACTCAAGAGCTTGGAAAATAATGTCCAATTGTTCGTCTGCATTTTTTATTAAATCGTTCAAAATATAAACTGGCACACAATTTTCCATTTCCAAATTTTCCTTAATAGCATTTGATAAATCAATACATGATTTATTAGCGTCTAGATTAATTTCACTAACTACACTATTTACATCCAATATTTCTTCATCATCAGAAATGTTTATATATGGAACACTTTTGTTTGCAAATTCCGTTAATTCGTTTTTAATACCTTCATCCTAAAAAACGGAATTTTATTTATGCGACAATAAAACTACGATTTCCATACCAATGTAAAAAAGTGTTTGTTTCTGTTGTAGTTGTCGAAATTGCAGTAGATATTGGTGGACTTCTGGTCTTCACTCACTTTCAAAAAGTTTAAAAAATCGTTTTTTGATTCTTTGGAAAATTTGTAACGAAAATCCATTTTTCAATTAAAAAAACTACCAGTATTATGTGTTGCCTATACTGAAATCTGATTCCAAACTTATCCTGACCTAAATAGAACACAACAACTGTCAATGTCAACTGTCATTATCGTCATTCGCAGGTTGTTGTATTTTCCAGTTACAAAAATATGTAATTTTATTAAATAATTCAACCCCTACAAGCTTAATTAATTTAATGTAAACGATTAACAACAAAATCGAATAGAGTAGACTCCATCAAATACGAATATGTCATCAAATAAAGGCTATTTTACACGTTTTCATCCTTATCATGGTGAAAATATTGTCTTGTCTGAAGACAATACAGTCGCTTATCGAAAACGTAGTTTTGCAAATGCTATAACTTTTAGTGAAAAACCATTACTACCAGGTGAAATATTTTTATTGGAAATAGAACAAAATGAAACTGGATGGAGCGGTTATATGCGACTGGGTTTAACACAATTGGACCCACTAACAATCTACCGTACCGGCTCTATTCCCCAATTCGCAT
Organism: Oryzaephilus surinamensis; assembly: GCA_004796505.1. NCBI lineage: Eukaryota > Metazoa > Arthropoda > Insecta > Coleoptera > Silvanidae > Oryzaephilus > Oryzaephilus surinamensis. Next base: position 39,583 of record SSSI01010862.1, read on the forward strand.
TACCAGATTTGGCTGACATCGGCACATCCTGGATATACGGTATTAGTAAAGCGCATAATAGTGTATTTGAGTATGATAGTAAACGTAAAGCGATGTGTATACGAAAAGGACTTAAAAAAGTGACAAACGATAGCAGTATTATAAAAACGTGTCGTGGTATCGTTCCAATTAGTTTACTAAAGCCAACACGATCAAATAAGGAGGAAATTCTTCCGACAGATATGGGTAGTCGAATTGGCGTTATGTATATACCGACTGATGAACATGAGGCCGATATGCATTATATTATTAATGGAAAAGACCAAGGGGCTTGCGTTAAAAGAATACCATTCACGAAAGCACCCTTACATGTCGTTGTCGACGTTTATGGTACCACCAAGAAAGTTAGAATTATTCAATTGTATGTCGGTGAGTATTTAAATACAATTTTTAAATATATTTTTTTACTAAGACAGTCTGATTTTCAGTTCCTACACTTCAGGCGGCTTGCCGAGACGCAATTTTACAACATATTACAAAGAAAGCTGTTTCATCATTACCATTGCCAAAATTATTAAAAGAATACCTTTTATATCAAACATACTAATCGTATTTAAGATAAAAAAAGCATTGTGTATGTGTAAATTGTAGATTAAAACAAGCTTTATACAGAACTATATATTTCGAATTATTTGCATTTTTCAATTTAATCAGCTTTCAGATCTGTTATTTTAAGTTTTGTTTAAATGTATATAATTATTGTAAAATTCATTTCTACACAAGAATTCTCTCTTAATTTTATACAAGTTAATGGCTGATCTATCCACCTCCTGGTAAATTTATCGGATGATGGATAGATCAGCTCTAAATGACGCAAAACATGACAATTTTGTACAATTTTAAGTGTATGTAATTTTGTTTAAAAGAATTATGAAAAGCAAGTAAATTTTGTGCCAATCCACATTTATTTGCATTTTATTAGAACGTTTTCACATTTGTCACACACTATAAAGTTTTCATATTTTATTAAATAATAGTACCTATAAAACTTATTAATCATTTTACATTCCATATATTTAAATTTACTTGCTATAATAGTCTCTTTTGGTATGATTAATGCAGATGAGTTAATTTTATTTTTGGAATCGTAAGTTTTTATGATTATTTCTTTTTTTATAAAATTTTGTGATAAATTGTGTTAACCCAGGATCTAGAAAAGTTTAAAAAAGTTTTTATATTGTTTTTGTGATTGTAAATGAAAATTCATGTAAAATCTAGAATTTCGTAAAAATAAACATTTTTTTGTTAAAAAAATATTATGTACTTTTATTTAAAAAAATCATTACCTTGAGATCGTATTAGATTAAAAATTAATTCAAATTCAATTTGAACAGTTCCAGAACAAATTTTTTTCAATGTTCAGATGTTAAAGATAATTTTGGTAGTACATAAAAACAAATTATTACAAAAAAATTCCTACATATTATAATACATTACAATGAATAATTTATAATATGTATTATGTAGTGAATAGTAAAGCAATTTCCGTTATGAAAAATATTAATTATTAATTATATTTGCTATAGACGCAAAACAAAATATGTACGAGTACATATGTATAACAGATTTTAAAATGTAATACATTGTTATTTGAAAACATACCGATTTAGGTACACATATCTTACATATCTAATCAAATACATATAAAGTTTTTTTGAGCTTTTTACGTACAGCTTGTCCGTGGCAGTTTTCTTAAGCAATACTGCATTGGTTCAATTTCGATAATTTTACAATTAAATTGGAATTGTCTAGTCTTGAACTTAATTTTTTATAAAATAAATTGATTAATAAATAAAATCTAGTTCAAATTATTTAAAATATCATTGGAAAAGTACTTGTTATACCAAAATAGATGAAATAATCTTTGGTGAATGGTAAAAGCATTCCTTCATTCTTCCTCTACCATTATTACCTTCCAGTTTTTTCTCTCTCTAACTTCTACCACTATTTAAAATCTTTCTAAATTGCATAATTTTATATAAAACATTATGCGGCTTTTTCGTTTACGCCCACTTTGAACAACAATATTGCAATTTTAAAAAATATAAGTATATTTCCAACATCCCCTCTTAATTTCTTAGGCACTATACTGTTATGGTAGTTTATAAATTTTACCAAAACCATAAAAGAGATTTAGTTAAATCTTTTGAATTATACCATTAACGTCTTATATGTGAACTTATTTTCAAATTTCGTGTAATTTCAATAAGAATAATGGTTCAAAAGCTCATTTTACGGCAAAATATACTAAAAGTCTTTCAACGTTCTTATTCAACTGACCGAAATTATTCAACATCATTGGGCTTAGTACACGAATTATACGATTTTGATAGACCAGCACCAACAAAAACAGATTTAGAAGACGCAGTCTCGGTACCAAAACCTTATGCATCAATTCCTGGACCAAAAGCTCTACCATTGATTGGAAATGCATGGAGATTTGCTCCAATAATTGGTAAATATTTAATTATATATGACTTACATCTTTGCATGTTATGTGATTTATTTGATTTTTGGGTTGAGACTAGTGGATAGTTGTGAAATATTAAATGTTGGCCAAATAAAGACCGACTCTTAAGTAAATGTTATAAAAATTATATAACTGTCTATACATTTAAAATGTAAAGTTTCCATCGACAGGTAAAAGGCTGTATTTATGACATCAAAATATTACACACATACAAAAATTCAACCTATTTATTCCTTGAGTTAACTTTAACTTCTTTGTTACATCAGAACGTTTTCATATACGAGTATGTATACGCACAAAATTATGCGTTTTTAACTTTCGGTTGAACGAAATCATATACTATTGTAATTTTTTAAAGAAGGTCGACTATTATTTATTTTGTTATATTTGTAATTATTATGTGGTAATGTTAGCATTAGTAGAATTGCAATCTAATTACATTTTTTTTGCTAGTATATTATTTTCAAATAATTGAATTACGATTTCAAAATGTGTCGTTTTTTTGAAATGCACCCAATTTTATTTACGTGCAACAAGGTCATGTAAGGATTATTTTACGGATATTAAGATTTCTTTATTAAACTAATGTAATTGTATGTATAAAATAAAAATGTGCCAACAATAATATACCTACGTTCTGTTTCAATTTAATAAAATAATTATGTTGGATTTTGCAACTTAAAAATCCAACTAGGAAAATTCTTATCTTATTAGGAATATTCTTATATAATTTCATTTTTGTTTAATTTTTTTAAAAGTGCAAGCTTAAAAGTTAATTATTTCTATTTAAATGGTTAATTTTCTGTTTTTACATCCAATTAACAATGAAAGTATTAACTATAAAACACGACAATAATGAATGTAACATCATTATTATTGAAGCATCCAAGCAATTGCCAAACATTTCATTGATATTTATCTAAATGTTGATGTTGCAACCAGGAACCAGAAAAAAAACTGTGTTATACAGTCAATGCACATTTTTCAGTTAAAATTTAAAACCAACACAAATTTCTGAAGGTGGAAAGATATCAAAAATTCATGGTCATATAAATTATTATTTGCTTAAAAGCTTTGAAGCTTTAATGAATGAATTTTGTTATAAATTAACGTTTAATTTCATCTTTAGCTTTAAACTTTACATATTTTTGATTTAAATTTGATCTTTTCTTGCAGGACATTATAAAATCGCTGAACTGGACAAAGTTATGTGGTCTTTACATAAAGATTATGGTAATATCGTTCGCGTTAGTGGTCTTATAGGCCATCCAGATCTCTTATTCGTCTTTAATGGTGACGATATACGAAAAGTATTTAAACAAGAAGAAACAATGCCACATAGACCGTCGATGCCCTCATTACATTATTACAAACAGCAATTGAGAAAAGATTTTTTTGAAGGAAATGAAGGAGTTATTGGAATGTATTTTAAAATATTAACAAGTTATACAATACGTTTGTAACAATTGTATTTTTCATTACTTTAGTCATGGTCCTAAATGGGACGTTTTCCGAAAACAAGTACAGCAAGTCTTATTACCACCTGCTACAGCGAAACGTTACATTCAACCTTTGAATGTAATCGCAGACGATTTTCTGATGAGGTAAATGAAATATTCATCTGATTGTGTTCATTTAGGTGCGACCATCGTTAAAACATCTGACCGAGTTTTAATGAAAACAATTATTATATAATATAAATATAAATATACTACAAGTATGTATAAGGCAATTTACTTTCTTTTCAATAAACAAACTAGTATTTAAAAATGACAATGTGCTAAAATAAAGTAGGTTCATACTTTTTTAATAACTATTGTTAATATTTATTGAAAATATTTCGAGATAATTTCCATTTATTGGAAAATGTATTGTTATTTTTCTAATTTACACATTTCAATGCAATCCAAAAACTTATAAAACAAATTGTTAGCAAATATTTATTAGCGCTTTCCGCATATTATTACAACAATTTTTCTTAACCGGTTTCATATTTTATGTTAATCGTATTCTTTTCAGTTTTCACAAGGAAGTTAAACACGAATATGTGGTATATTATAAACAAATGTAGGTCGAAAATAAATTTTAATCAAATGTACTTATGTGATCCATTATATAATTGATCTGAAAAAAACGAATACTACATTGATTGAAATTTATATATACCTATTACGAAACCCATATATGTATTATTATTAACAATTTTACGAAATAATTTATGATTATTTCAGAATGGACGAAATGTTGGACAATAATAAAGAACTACCCAACCATTTCCTGTACGAAATCTACAAATGGGCATTAGAATGTAATGCAAAACATTAATAATTAACAAATTTACATTTAAATGCATTGTTTTTCAGCTGTAGCCCGTGTGGCTTTAGATACACGTTTAGGTTGTTTAGAAAAAAATTTACCAAGCGACTCAGAATCACAAAGAATCATTGATTCAATTAATACATTCTTTTGGAATGTGGCCGAAGTTGAACTGAAAATGCCTGTTTGGCGTGTATATAAAAATAAAGCTTTCCGAAAATATATTGGAGCTTTAGAAGAATTTAGAACGTACGTAGTTTAATTATTTTATTAACAAATAATGCTTCCGTACATAAATATTTACTCACCTTGAATAAAATTATTTACTTCTTCATACAAATAAAAGTTTAATTCAATGTCAATGCTAACTTTCATAAAATGAAACTGAAAGTGCGGTCAATGTGTTACCTACTTTCTTAATTACGTGACTATTCTACTATAATATGTAATTTGTAACACTTTAATGGAAAAAACTTATATGTTATTATATAGTTCATTTTTTTATAAAAAAGAAAACATACGTATGATAGTTTCGTTAATATTTAAAATTTAGCTACATATTATGAAACTGGTGAGAGTAAAAATTTTGCTATTAAATTAATTAATTAAGAAATATTATGAAAATCTTTAAAAGCGTCGGTGTTTTCGTAATATTTTTTTTTGTTTTCATTCTAGTTTATGCTTAAAACATATAAATCAAACAGTAGAGAAAATAAATGATGAAAATTATCACAAATCAGATGAAAATAAATCAATTGTGGAAATTATTCTGGAAAAAACTGGTAATGCTAAACTGGCAGCAGTTTTGGCATTAGATTTGCTACTTGTTGGTGTCGATACGGTAAAAATGTTTTTATAAAAAAACAAATTGTACGTTTTAATGTATTTTTAGACATCTGTAGCGGCCGCATCAACGATTTACCAATTGTCACAAAATCCAGATAAACAACAAAAACTGTTTGAGGAACTTAAACAGATTATGCCAAATCCAGATTCAGATGTGGATGTTGTAGCACAAGAAAATATGCCTTATTTGAAGGCTTGCATCAAAGAAACACTAAGATTATATCCAGTAATCATTGGAAATGGAAGAAATCTACAATCTGACACAGTTCTTGGGGGCTACCATGTACCAAAAGGGGTAATAATCACTAATTAACATAATTTACAAATTTATATACGTTCTTTTTTAGACACACGTTATTTTTCCACATCTTGTGGTCAGTAATAAAGAAGAATATTTCTCTGAACCAAAAAAATTCCTTCCAGAAAGATGGTTAAAACAAAAACATTTGCATGGTGGATGTCAAATTAGTCAAAATAAAATTCATCCATATGTTTCGTTGCCATTTGGTTACGGAAGAAGGTCGTGTTTGGGTAGAAGGTTTGCAGAAACTGAATTAAATATTCTTATAGCAAAGGTAAACCTGTTATAAACTTTGTTGTTTTACTTATTAAAGTTCCAAATATTTTCAGATATTTAGAAAATATCGCGTTGAATATAATTATGGTGAATTAAATTATAAAATTACACCCACTTATGTACCTGAACAACCATTGAAATTCAAACTTATCGAAAGAAATTGATTATTTTTTGTACTTTATATAATTTACCTAAGTATTTGTATTTATGTGTATTATAAATTTAAAATAAAATTATTCACCTATCTTTGTTGTACTCGTATGATGATGATTTATTGTTCCAGTTTCTTACTTGTATTTTGCGAAACTGAAAATAAAAAAGTATCCAGTTAATAACTATTTTTATTCAATAATTTCAAATTATCATCAGATAACTATTTTAATCCTACAACAAATAATCTAATCTTATCGTAAATCGATTATTACAACGGAAGAAAGGTAAAAATAAACAGTGTAAATGAAAAATCTACCATTTAAAAATGTGTTTTATTATTTCCTTTATTTTTCTATTGTTTTTAACAAATATAAGCGCAGATGAAGATATTTTATGCAGTACAACAATATGTCAGGTAAACCACACTCATATTTTGGAATTTTTTGAAACTACCAACTATACTTTAATTAATTGAAGGACGTAACATGTTCGTCTTTACCTACCAATTGTAACATTCAAAATTTAACACACCGTGGAGTTTTCTTACCATCACCACAGACATGTAACTGTTGTGAATTTTGCATAGCGTATTTAGGTATTAATTACGGCTATAAAGGCAAACTTTAGGTAAAAAACTAAATTAATTGTCCCTAGATGAAGGTGCTTCATGTACCACAGGAAGTTTAGATTCACGAACACCGGAATCTATGTGTGGTCCAGGATTGTATTGTAATTCTGCCAGTAGATGTGCAAGAAGTAATATTTAATACAAAAATAATTACAAAATTTAATGAATTTTGTTTTAGTGACTGAGGAACAATCAGAATGTATACATAAACAAGACGAATATGCCGCAAATTTACCACTTGGTAATGTAGGAACAATGCAATTGCCACCAAATTGTGACGAAAATGGTTATTTTGATACATACAATTGTATTCCGGGTGAATCGTAAACATTCAATTAGTTCAGCTAGTTTAAATATTGACAATTTTGTTGTTTTAGTTGCTATTGTGTACATAAAAATGGTAGCAGACTGTTTGGACAAATCGATTATACAGGAATACCAGATATAGTGTTCAAATGCGGTATTTAATACTAAAAAATATGTAACTTACAATTAATGCAGTTGTTTATAGGATGTTCCAGAATGCATGCAGAAGCCGAAGAAATTATTGGACGTCATTTACAACCTGGAGAATATTTTCGATGCACGTCAAATGGTGATTTCGATCCGATTCAGTGTATTGACGATATGTGCTTCTGTGTCGATCCCATGGATGGTACTCCAATAGATCCAAATGCGAATTCCGTTAATATTACATTTATTTCAAAAGAAAATATATCCTGCTGTAAAAAACATTTACATTTACATTTCTCTTAGAATAATTTTGATTTTTTTTCTAGTTGATGAAGATTTACATCAACAAAATCAGTATTACAAACACTGTGAATTAATGTATCAGCAAGCTTTAGATGATTTAGATGATTTTCATGATGATGGATATAACATGGTGCTTTCTTACGCACTTCCAAAATGCGATATCGATGGTACTTATCAAGCATTACAGGAAAATACAACACAGTAAGTAAGAAAAGTATTTATAATCAACGAAATTGAGAAAGTTATTGCAGTAAATATTGCGTGAGTCCTGAAGGGCAAGTACTTCTATCACTTAGTAAATTAGATTCTGAAAATGATAGTCTTTTAGAAGTTATGGACTGCAGTAAGTTTGTTGAAAATAAATACGTGGTTATTTGTTGTAATTACAGTTTTTAGAGTGCATAAGAGCTAGAAGTGTAATATCATCTTTAGAAAAACCTGAATGCGACATTAATGGCAATTATAATAAAAAGCAGTGCCGAAGGGGAGTTTGTCGCTGTGTAGATAATGATGGGAATCAAGTTTGTGAAAATATGCCTTGTGAAAGTGTAATAAGCAATTCCACATTTGAATGTAATTAAAATTATTTGACAAAAATAAAGTTGTTATTCATAAAAATAATTTTATTTAATAAATTCAACAAACACTTTTAACCGCTCATCAGTACCTCATCAGCAAAATTTATGGCTTTCAGATGACTAATAAATGTCTAAATATATACCTGTTATTACCGAAATTCATGAATTCATTAATCATTAATAATTAATACTTGAGAAAAAATTGATAATACCACAAGTTTTTAATTTTAAAATATCACTAAAATAAGGTTATGTACATCATATTCGGCATTAACTAATTTAGGACTTATTTTAATGATAATAATCACTTATACGCTCCGAGTTCGTTATTTACGATACTGTAAATTCAAATCATCAAATTATCAAATTTGTATAGGTATAAAACTTATGTAAAAAAAGATATTAAAATGTAAAACTGAATAAAATTTTTAGGTTATATTTACGTTTTGTTTATTTTGAATTTTAAGTACAGAGTACAGATCATACAGATCTAAATGAAATCGTGATAAGATTAATAAATTTGTATTAATATTATGACTTGTAAATAAACTCATGAAAAGTACTGTGTTTGTTTAATTGTACCTGTTTGAATTTTTGTTCAAATTTAAAAATTATCATGAATTATGATTAAATTAAAATCACCGGAAAAAATAATTTAAGATAACCTTTTATTTAATTGTTCAGTTTTTTTCCAAGCCGAAAAACTAATCTAATCCAACCATTGAACGTAAACAAAACTCTTTAGTTTTTACAATAAATATCATTCCAAATTTTATTCTCTAGTATTGCATAAAAAAATGATTTCAAAGTTAGTATTCTTGTGTTTTGTACTAAAACTAGCACTTGCTGAACTCACACTGGACTTAAGTGGTCAGTGGAAACTTAAAAGTGAAGATGGAAGTAAACAACAAATTATATGATACCAATGTAGGAACGAATTTAAAGCTATATTTTCCAGAATATATCGATTTACCTGCAAACGTACCGGGAGGAATTTACACTGATTTGATGAACAACAATATTATCGACGATATATTCTTTGGATATGGTGATGAGATCACTAAATGGGTACCGAGAACGAATTGGACTTATTACACAAACTTTAACGTTTCGGATGATACACTGGAAAAAGAAAACGTTAATATTGTCTTTGAGGGGCTGGATACATTCGCCACAATTGTAATTAACGATATTTTAGTCGGAGAGAGTCAGAATATGTTCGTACAGTACATTTTCAATGTTAAAAACGTATTAAAAATTGGAGATAATAAAATCGAAGTCAGATTTTTGTCTCCAATTGAAGTGTCTGCTAAAGTAGCTTCGGAACAGCCTTACAAAATTCCACCAGATTGTTATAATGAAGATTATGGAGACTGTCATGTGAATATGATTAGGAAAATGCAGGCTTCGTTCTCTTGGGATTGGGGACCATCTTTTCCTTCAGTAGGAATATGGTAAAATAGGAAATTCAGCAAAATAAAGCGAAAATTTATTTGCAACTTAAACAATTCTAGGAAAGATTTGCGTATTGAAGCTTTTAATAGTAGTGTTATACGATATGTTGTGGCTGATGTGGAAGAATTGCCTGAAGAAGACGCCTGGACGCTGTATTTAACAACATATTTTGCAAACAATACTCAAGAACGTGTTCGGGGGCAATTAAATTATATTTTAGAGTTTAATAATGAAAGAATTATACGAACAGAGGGTATTGATGTAACGCCCAATAATTATTCCGAAATTTTATATTCAACTACTATAAAAGTTTCCAAAGTGGGTATTATAAAACAAATAAAAATAAATATATATAAAATATAAAAATATAAAAATAATAAGATAAAAACCTTTATTTCAAATTTCAATTATTAGCTTCTAGCAAAGACATGGTGGCCAAACGGCTTCGGTGATCAACCTTTATATAATGTAACAGTAACTTTTGTTGGTGAAAATGGTACTGAAGAAAGTTCAAAATCGCAGAAAGTAGGTTTTCGTAAAATAGAACTAATTCAAGAGAGTATCGGCGATTATTTGTCATTCTATTTTAAAATTAATAACGAAAAAATATTCATGAAAGGCTCAAATGAAATACCCATTAACATTTTACCAGAGTTAGGTCAAAATAAAACAACCATTAGACAATTATTGAAAGATGTTCGTGATACAAACATGAACATGTTGCGTGTTTGGGGCGGTGGTGTTTATGAATCTGATTATTTCTACGATTTAGCTGATGAGTATGGCATTCTTATTTGGCAAGATTTTATGTTTGCTTGTGCATTATATCCAGCCGATGAACAATTCAGAAAGTATGTTTAAATAAACGATTTTCAATCGATTTTATAATAATTTTTTATTAGAAACGTTATCGAAGAAGTTCGCCATCAAGTTAAACGATTGAAAAGCCATCCAAGTATTATATTATTTGCTGGAAATAATGAAAACGAAGGTGCTTTAGCTGACAATTGGTATGGCACGAGTGATAATTTCACATTATATAAAAAAGATTATGTAACTTTGTATATTGATACTGTTGGTGAGGAATATATTCGTTTAACAAACAATCGTTCGATATTCTTAAGCTCTAGTCCCTCAAACGGTCTAGAAACAGTTACAGAAGGGTACGTTTCTTCAAATCCAGGAAATAATTTGTACGGTGACGGTAAAAAACTAATTTTGAATATCGAAAAACAGTTAAAAAATATCAATTTTTTTCAGTACATTTTTATAGTTACCTTTTAGACAGTTTTGCCACAGAAAATTATCCAATACCGCGTTTCGCTTCTGAATACGGTTACCAATCATTCCCTAGCTATGAAACTTTACTAAAAGCTACAAATAATGCCTCCGATTTAGATATAAATAGTGATTTTATGACACATCGTCAACATCATCCAGATGGTAATGCAGAAATTGAACTTTTAATTAATTACCAATTCAATTTAACGAAAAACAATACGAAAGCTCTTATATTTTATTCGCAAATTATACAAGCTATGTCAATAAAAATTGAAACAGAACATTATCGTGCTTATAGAGGTATTTTGGATGATGCAAATAAAGGATATACGATGGGCGCACTTTATTGGCAATTGAATGATGTTTGGGTGGCACCAACATGGTCGGGAATAGGTAAATATACGAAATATTAACACCAATGAAAGTTGAAATTAATTACAAATATGTATGTATATAGATTTTACAGGAAAATGGAAAATGTTGCAATATTATGTAAAAGATTTCTTTGCCCCAATAATTATTACTGCTGAAGCTGATGCAAGTGGACAATTGCGTGTTTTCACAGTTGTTGATAATCTTATAGCTAATTATAATGCAACAGCATCGATTCTGGTGTACAATTATAGCTCTTTAGAGCCCCTTCAAAATATTTCCGTCTCTGTTCAACTGGTAAAACCTGATTTAAATGTTAATAAATTGTTTTAAAGTGTTTATTTAGGAGGGAAGTACTTCGAAAATAATACAACAGTTTGATATTGATGATTTTCTATCAAAAAGTGGCTGTAATGCATCTGCTAGTTGCTTCTTTTACTTCAAATTAATAGCTAATGGTGTGGATATAAGCCCCAATAACTTTTTCTTTCCAAATAAAATAAAAAATTCAAACGCAAATCAGCCTAACTTAAATGTACGTATTTAATGCATAGAATTTGTATTAAAACAATATTATCTTTTTGTATATTTAGATTGTATCAGTAAATGATGTTGGAAATGGTAATGTATTCGAAATTGTGATTAAAACCGATTCTATTGCTTTATTTGTCTGGCTGGATGTTAGTGGGATTGATGGTAAATTTTCAGAAAATGGATTCGTTCAAGTTGAGGAAAGTAAAACAGTTTATTTCAACAGTCAAACTACGGTTACTCTTGAAGATGTTAAAAACAAATTATCAATTACTAATTTATTAAATAACGATTATATATAAATTTGATTTAAATAAACATTCAAGCAAAAAATTTCATTTCATTACTACTACTGCAGTCTATTAACCAATTCATAACTTTCATATAGAACTCTGTATTTCTGTAATATTCAAGTTGAATTTAACCTTAAAATTTATTTCCAGAATCCAGATATACATATTTATAGTACATTTATCAATAAATTTAAGATAAAATGCAACAACAACGTTTGAACAAAGAATTAACTAAACTAACGAACACTCCACCTCAAGGAATATGTGTATTTCGTAAGGATGATAATAACAGTAACATACTCGAAGCAAAATTAACCGGTCCTGAAAATTCTCCATACAAAACTGGCATATTTACCATTGAAATATTAATCCCTGACAATTATCCATTTTCACCACCAAACATTAAATTTATCACAAAAGTTTATCATCCAAATATTGACGATAATGGACGAATTTGTTTAGATTTGATTAAAATGCCACCAACAGGTAGTTGGAAGCCAACAATTAGTTTGGAAGGATTATTGATAGCCGTTAGAATGTTATTGGAAAGCCCTAATGCTGACGATCCATTAATGGATAGTATAGCCAAAGAATATAAAAATAATTACGAAGAATATGTTCAAAAAGCCATTGATTTTACAGAAAAATTTGCCAAATATTGATGTTTTTCTTATTTTACCTGGAAATTTCTATTTTCATATTTGTTCATAAATTGCCAGTGCGAGGGAGAAATGATAAACTACATTATGGCCCCAAAAGTGTATGAAATCCATTAAGCGTTAATTATGTTGTTAAATATTAAATAATTTATTACAGCATTTTAATATTTTTCATTGTAAATAATACTTGTTTTTTAAAACCATTTTCATTATTAACTATTATTGATTTTTGTGAATACCAATTAAGTCTTTAAATAATCAATTCTCATGTTCTTTGAACAGTTTTAATCATTTGTAAAAACTTACAATGGAAAGAACTTTGTATATAAATAAAAATTCAAATTTATTTAAATAGTAAGTGATTGAAATTGTGTTTCATTTTAGTTATTTTATTGATTGTCCAAATCCAATAATAAATACGAATAAAAGGGGAATTGAAAAACAAAGAATTCCAGTAAATAAGTGGATCCACCTTAATTGGAAATACTGTACAATGTTTCATTTTATCCGTATTTCCTTTTGGTATCTAAACATTTTCAATTAGTGAAACTATTCATATCTATATAGAGGTATTCTGTAAAGGTATTAGAGTTTTAACTTTATCTGTTTCTTTGAAGAAATTATTGAAGTCGAATAAGTCAATTCATCTTTTCTCTAAATGTACTTACTTATTTGTAAGATATAAATATTATCGTTTTTCCATTTTAAAATTGATAAACTATAACAATAAGTAACTATTATGTTATTTACGAATCGTTAACTGAGAAACAATAAGAAAAGAAATATAACTTAATAATAATAAAGATACGAAACGGCAACGATCTCTGTAGGGCATTGTGAAATTCCTTTGAGACCCAAATATTATCAAATAGAGATATACTTACATGTGTATCTACTTACTTATTATTATATGACACCATTTTATAAAAATAAAACAGCCTATAAGGAAAGTGTAACACAAAAATGCTTTTTATTACATATATTTTTTATTATGTAAATCAGAAGAGCGTATTGTTTGTTTAATCTCTCCTTTTCTTCTCTTTTATGTTATAAAACTTATTTTGGATCCTACTTTAGACCAGAAAATAGGTAATAAATGCGAATAGTACATCATACATAAATAGGTATATCTATAACTTATATCAAAATTTTTAAAAATAATAAATTCGTTTTCAAAGAACTGAAAGGAAAATCAATAAATTCAATAATGCATGCAGGGCCAAGATTAATTATTACAGGTATTAAACTAAAACAAACTGTTAAACAATTATTTGACAAAATAATAATTTCAACGCAACACAATAGAACTGTACATAGAAAACATTTTCTGTAGCTTTTATGATGCATTTATTAAAACTGGAAATCAATATCAATACATAAAAGCCAAATATAATGTTTTCCTGTTATCTGCGATGCAGTTACACGCCATTGAAGTTCAACTATATTTTGTTTATAACATGATGATGATGGTCGCTCGCACTCGTTTCATTCTTTTGTTTTTGTTCTATTTACTGGAATCCGATAGCTGCATGAATTATGTCTGTGTATTTAACATTACCATGGTTGTGTAAAGCTTTTTCAAATTAAATATCCAGTTTAAAACTGCAAGGATAACTTTTAACTATTTTTATATGATGTTATGGAAAATTAAATTCAAGAAAACATGGCTTTATTCATTTCATTAGAAATGTTTTCTATTAAAGAAATGTCAACTGTATATTTAAAGGGGAGGTTTTCGATAAGTTGAAATTAATTTGTTGTACGAGAGAAAATTCCACAATTTTAATTTAAACGGTTCTAAACACCTGCAGGGTTTATTTCATATATATAAAGGTACGAACAAAGCATATTGTTGTAGTTGTTGTTGTTGGAATATGTCTATGTGTATGCTGATATAGTTGTTGTGCCCTATTACCGAATGGACCGGACGTGCGACAAAAGCTCGAAAGCTCCAAAGTGTGTTTGGTGCCTTGTGTGACCGCGGGGTGCTCATCAGTAAAGTCATATCCGTAGCACGTGACCCGAGATACTGCATCCCGGAAAATAAACACTACAGGACATCATCATCATCATTTGAAATTCTCTCATTTCTGTCAATTTACTAGGATTGCCTTCATTTACAAGATAAGCAAAATTCATTAGATTGACACGATATATTTAACAATGTTGTTATAATTATAAATATTAAACTAAACTAATTGTATTTATATTATATTGTCTAGTTTTCTCTTTTATTTCAACAAAATATTAACAAGTATTCTTGTTAAATTTGTTAGAAAATGCGGAAAATGTTCGCATTATCATCTTGTTTTCAACCAACAATTTGTTTCGTAAAAGAAAAGGGCATTATGCATGAAGTACTATCCACCACATTGAATAAATTATAACAGAGTTAGACGATAATAGTATATTATATATAATGTACACTACATGTAGATAGACATATGTGATAGTTTAAGTTCGTGTGTGTCATAGCTAGAAAACCACAAAAAGACAAACAATGAACAATTTATTTGCTAGTAAAGTATAACTACGGCATTCATACAGATACTAAATTGTCGTAAACTTAATTATAGCAAACATAGTAAGCCACTGTAAGCAGTTTGTAATAACATTAACTTGTGCGTATGGTAGTTTGAATTCAAGACCACAATCCTACATTCTACACCAAAATGAGAGAAATTCAGAATGCGATATGCTGCTGTTGCGATGTATGAAGAGAAGTTTCGCGACTGGACGTGAGCTTTAAGGTAGATATATAAAGGATATATATATCTATAGAAAAAGCGGTTCTCTCTTTCTCTGTTAAAACTTGGCCGTGCGAAGAATTTTATATACATTTTCGTTGCTGTCGTTACCAAGAGCTAATTTTCCGGTCAGTTATTGCCTTCTCGAATGTATAGATTAAAAAATCATAGGAAGAAAAACATGTACTCCAGTCAGTTATAAACAAATTTTGTAATGATTATCATTATAAAAAATAACCCAAAGCAATGCCGAACAAAAATATGTAATAGCTGTACTCGTAATAATATAAGAAGCCATTTCACGTTCATATAAAACGAAATGAAATTTGGTTTGTTTTTCTAAATAAAATGTAAGTCAATGTGACTGTAAAGTTAATTTGGAAAAGACTAAAAATGTCATTTCTATTATATTGTCAAGTTTCTCACGGCCAATTGCTGGGAACGTTTGTCTCTTTTGTGCCATTTCAATTATGATGTAATTGCGACGGCCACAACATTTGAATATATGCAAATTTTGCCTGGATATTGCGGTTCCATGCTTCTTTTTTATTCAAATTGCTTACAAACGTTTGTTTTCCTCATCTAATACACGAATAGGGGGAACGAAAATGTTGTACTACATATATAATGGTTTGCTTTTTTTAATTACTTGCTGGCTTACATTTGAAATATGTTTATTTACATAAATTTTATTATTGTCCATTTTTTTCAAATGTAGTTCTTTCTAATTTTTGTTTTTACTATAAGATTGTAAGAATAAAATTAAAATATACTGAATGCGGACGTTGCTATGTTTTTTTCTATTTCAATAAATGAGTTTTAAATTTTAATACCTTTGCAAAATATATTTTATATATGGAAAGGATTTCAATGAGCTTTATAAAATTGTATGCTTTGAGCTTTAAAATAAAATGATTCACATATCTATGTAAATGTGAAATGAATGTATATTGAAGTAGGTAATTTAGGTCATTCAGTAATTGCCGTTGCTATATAATAGTTCGTTCTATTGTTAAGTACTAACTAGTAAATACATTCTATTCATGCGTTTCCAACTATTTTGCAGATCAATTCAATTTCAATGTGGAATTTTGTCTGCATTGGAAATTTTGCTTCGCTAGTAAGATATCAAGTATGTAATCGCAAAAAGGGTTTTAATAAACGTATACATAATCGAAATAATATGTAATACAAATTAATGTAAATTAAAGCTACAATTCCAATAAACTTCTAATAAAAGTTTTGAAAAACCTAAGAAATCAAATTGAATTCTATAAACAGATTTGAATTCAGCACGCTTAATTTTATTAGAAAAACTAAGAAAAACACTATTCGATTACATTTGTTCTTGGAAAAAGTCGATTTAGAACTGAATGATAAGAGAAGCTTTATTAATATTGATTAATTACTAAAATAGATATATTCAATTAAAAATTTAGTTAAACTGGAAATAAAAAACTTTGAATTCACTTTAAAAACTACATTACAATGTTCACCATTACAAAATTGTAAATTTTATTGATTGATTACTAGTAGTGAAAAACAAACATTAAATGCAATTATTAAAATTAATTAGTAAAACTAGTGCTTTATACATATATATCAGAATATTACATTTATTGACAATTTCAATTATCCCTTGAATTAATTTATGAATCTTTCTATGTACATGTATACTATTTATTAACAAATACAAAAATGCTTATTGGACAGATATTAAATTAATTTGAATATTAGGATTTTTGTTAAATAAAATTTCAATGTAACAATATTTAATCAAACAATTTTATGTTTATTTTACAAAGTTTATAAACTTGCAAATAAACCCACACACGTATACGAGGAGTAACAAAAGTTTTGTTTCTGTTTTACTGAGTTATTGGATAGCAAGTTGTTTAAAGTGCTTTTAATCAAGGCAAAATTATACTATTTTAGTAGTAAAGCGAGAATTTTCAGCCACACTTCTACAAACTCTTGAGTGGAACGTGATGAACTGACAAGCATAAGAAAATATATATGAAAACTTTTAATAATCCATCAAGTCATCTCAAAGGATCTTATAAACTTTAAAATGAGTTATATATTGTTAGTGCAATACTTGAAACTGTGTAATTTATTATTTAAAAAGTTTAATAATTTTCTATTTTATCATTTTATTTTATATTTTTTTTATATATACAGTTGAAAAAATAAATTATTTATTTTATGTTTTTCGTTATATCGTAATATAACAAAGTTAAAAATTACTTTATATACCATTAGTGAGATGTTGTGTACCTACATATATATGTACATATAAAAAAGTTTACTTTTTCCTATTTGTGAAAACTTTTCTATATACAAAGAAAATACAATTTGTATTCTTAATGGTATAGTTGAAAAGTGATAAATTATTTCTGAGTAATGTTGTAACCTGTATCATTATTAAATTACATATAGAAAAAATTACTCTAATATAAAATATCTGAAAATGTGTTTTCTATGTATATTTTTTCTTATTACATTTAGAAAATTGTTTTTTTTAGAAGAAATCCAATTAATTTACAAGTATTTAAAGCGATAAACATTGATTTATGCAAATTATAATTAAAAACATCGTGAAAGCTTTGTGGAAACTTGTTCATCATATTTATTAAAACTATTGTTTGATATACATTATGTAGAGATGATGTTTGCCTTTACTGTGAATTAATATTCAGTATATTCTAATCAATATTTAATAACCCACTAAAACGATAACTTTAATATTAACCTGTTAAAGTGCTATGAACTGCTACAAATATGATAGATAGACTTTGATTCCATTCTATTTCAGCATTAAACACTTACATATATTTACTAATAATAAAGCTCAGTATGTATTTGTGTGTACATACATATACGTTATTATAATGTGTTACTCGGTTATATTCCAATAGTTTGTTATATCATCACCATTATGTATTTATAATGTTACATAATGCATTATTATGAAAAGCGGATTAATTTCAATCATTAATGCTATCAGATTATATATTTTATAATTTTATAATATAATGGACAATAAAAACAGCAAAGACAAACTGAATGAAAGATCTGAACTTTCGCGCTTTTTTCTTTCAACATTGTAATTTTTTTAACAAAATAAGCGCCGTAATTATATAAATTTAGATTTTAAAATTAAAATCATCTTTTTGAATCTCTTACCAACCCATTTTATAGGCAACAAAATTAATGAAATAATTTTCGTACGATGATATTATTAAAGTAATTTTGGCTAAAGTCAATATTAAGTTTAAATTATAAAATTTTCATTCAAATATATTAATTTGATGTGCAAAGTGGCATCATTTCCTATGACGCACGATCATTTCACGTAACGACGTAGTGTCTAATTACGTCATAAAATAAATTTGGCATCCCATCATCATCGTTTATATGCATACCATGTACGAATGCCAAATATTTTCAACCTAATATACTAAGCTATTAAAATATGAGTAAAACAACATTACACACTTATTTTAAATTAAAACATGAAAAAAAAAACCAAAACATATACACATTGGATTTTATTGAGTTTTTGATGATGAAGTTTTCACTTTTAGATTATCAATTTGGCAATATTTGCCCTCTAACTGTGATATTGCGATATTGCGATATTTATTTCGTTATATTGATATTTATGCGCAACAAGAGACAAAATGTTTTGTTTACAAAATATTATACGTATTATTGGTTGTTTGATTACTAATATTTCTTGAATAAATATGTATGTATGCAAATAAAAGTTAAAAACATTAAAGAGTTTTGACAAAATAATGATTATTCCGCTTTTGTAAATCTACAAATTCAATCTGATAAACTTTATACAGAAAGAGAGAGATTTTCTTTACATAAGCAAGTAATTCAATGTTTAACTAGAGCTGCACTGATGAAAATAAAGTAGCTTTTCTCATAAAATAATGTTTGTATGATTTCGCTGTGGGCCCTCTTACAATATTTCTCTATAATATAAATATTAATTCATTGGATATTCATATATAGGTCATTGCGTGTCATTGTTGATGCTTTTCTTTTTTGTTTCAATATACGAGTACATCAAGTGATGGATGTAATATGAAATTTCGTAAATGTGGAAAATTTAAAATTATATCCTTTAGGGAAATTTAACAGAAAAATATATATATAGAAGTGCGTTTTTCTCTCTTTTTCTATAAAGCCCGAATTCTATTTGCACCACTTTCGTATTATTATTATTGATCGTGACGTTGATTTATCTAATAGTTTGGCAATGGGTTTTGCTTAGTAAAGTTTCTGTATTCAGAAGGGGTGAAGTCTGTGGCGACGATTTATCCCGCCCTGTCGATGTCTTAGCGGAGACGTGCATCGTGAACCAACTACCGGTACTACAGGAAGAGCACAATCGCCATGTCAGCATGTCAATTTCAACCCTAACCTTCTGAACTTTTACAGTTTAGTGATGGTTTTAGGAAGTTTCTCTAGCTTCTCGTCGACTAACTTATCTATTGTGCAAAACTAATCTTTCACGTTTCAAATAATGTAGGATTAACAGTCTGTTATTACAATATTTATAATACAATATTATTAACACTACTAAGCGGACAAGTACTTTCTTTATGAATTTGAGTGCCCTAATTTTCATATATTCCAATATAATAAAAAGCAGATTATAAAAGAATGATTGGAAATACAACAACTTAGTTTCCAAACAAAATATGTATATTGTTGTGGGCCATTATTTTAACATTCTGATAACTTTTCCCCTTTTTTTATTCTACTAGTTTATATCCCTATAAGAATAGTAAAATATATAAGTTGTATATTAAAATTCTGGAAACGAATTGCGTTTACCTCAATCGTAAAAATTGCCTTTCGAATAAATGCAGGATGAACATTCTGCAAAATTCAGCAAAATAAAGAAAATGTATCTTTTTTATGTAAAAAGTTGAACATTTATTTATTAAATTCAAAAAGATAACTTGTAAATGTTTTGAAATAAATGTAGGTATACATATATGTACATATGTGTAATACCTATAATTAAATAAATATTATCTGATACACTATTTTTGGTTTAATAAATATGTAAAATTGTAAAATAGTGTATTGTGCATTTTCTTTTTGTCTTAAACTATATTTCTAATCACGTATAGAATCCTGAATCAGTAACAATTATTATAAATACTGTCCATCATATCGTTTTACAGGGTCCTGTGAGCCGGATTACAATTTTTTAGTATTTGGGTTTGGATGGTATACGTTAGTAAAAATTTTAAAAATTCTATCTTCATGTTAATCATGTAGTGGGCAATTTAATATTGTTTTTTGAGAAATGTGAAATATTCGAAATGGAAAATTAATAACACTTTTGCAATCAGTAAATCATTTTATACAAAAATTGCAGTTATTAGATTTTTATTTCAAAGCACTATTATATAAAACTCGTGTATATCTATGTTGTATAAAAGCTTACAAAATTTTCAAGAGGAAAAATCGTTGATGCAAAAATTTCTGCACGAGCACAAGTCAAAAAAGTATTTTCCATATATTAAAATAATGCCATTACTTTTGATATCAAATTTTTTTCTCTACATTTAACAACCATATTTTCCGTTAATGTTTTAATTATGTTTTATTCGAATTTTAAAAATAATACATTTGCGTTATTGAACTTATTGACCACACCACAATCAACCTGTGTTCAATATTCCATTCAACCCAAGTACACAATTTGCAATGTGGACTAATTATAGAATATCCGTTAATTAAAAACCACCAAAACCACCAACAATGATGCAACTAATAAATTCTTTTCAGGTTTTCTTTTCAATTAAAAAAAAACAAGAACTCCTTTAAAAGTTTTTCTAAACACTGCGGTGTATCGCTTAGATTCATGTTGAAAATTAGGTAAATAAATTATTATTTGGTGTATGATTGACGACTTAATTTTGTTGGTCTTTTAAGTTGAAAGCCTGTTCTGTTATTGTAGACTATGATTTTGTGTATACCATGTTGTATATTTAATGGTGTTTACAAGTTGAATATTTTATGAAACTAGAATTCCACGAACATAGGTGATTTAACTTAGAGTAATTACAATATTAATTTTCAAAATTTCAAATATAAATAAAAACAAACGTGGCAAACAAAATATAATCTCATATTTATATACAATGGAGTACAGAATATTATAACTGCAGAACTTCAGAAATATATAATACCTTTTTGAGCTTCTTTATTTTCTGGACAGTCTTATTTGGTTTTGCGTCTTTTTTAAAGATCCTTTCATACTTTTGGTCATCTTGAATGGATTCCATACCACATTGGAATTGGCTAGATTAAAATTCCTGTTGAAAATTTATAGTAGGCATTCTTTTTGGTAGTATTTATAGTATAGTATAATATAGTTTGGAAATTAAAAATGAATCATTAAGTATGTAAACAATATGCAGGAACATTGATTAATAAAGTCTATAATAAACTATATACATATATACGTATGTAGGTATATTTGGAGGGTTAACACATACATATGTTTGGAGGGAGGTGATTTGACCCGTGCATTAATATATATGTACTATCTAGATATCTACATACGAGTATATATGTAAAGATAATACATATGTGAGTATACAATATACCTTTATCGTTTGTAATTACAATCCTGAGCCAATAATATTGCAATTGATATTAATCAGGCTGCGTGATAGTTTTCCTACAACATCGTTATCTCTCATGCAATTGAATATAGGCATTATACTGATACACAATGACTTTATTTAATAGTTGTATAGAATATATTGTAAATGCGAGTTTGGGTATTGTGCAGTTTGAATTTATGCGAGTTGTTATTATCGCAGTTAGTATTTCCCTCATTCACCAAAACAACCCAATAGGTACCTATTTTGTGGTCATACAAATGCATGTGCATTATTGTGCATCATTTTGGACATTATAATTTTTTTCATTTAAGATTTATTTTCGAAACTTTGTACATAGGTATACATATATAAATATGCAATTATATTATATAAATATTGCAGTTTAATTAATTTTGTTCATACAACTTAATTACAATGAGTGCAAATTAAATTATTTCCGCTACAGTTTGTGTTGTTTTTTTTTAATTTCATAGTATGTATTTAGTTTGTAAATACATATATATAGTTAGCGATCTAGGCCTTATATATTTGCATTTGTAAACACTAAGTATATACTGTAACCAGTTAGTTTCATTACAAACTCGTTAGTGTAACATTAGAGAGATTCAACATTGAATAGAACAAAGATAGGAATATGTAAGTACAATATGGGTATATGATATAACATTTGCTAAAATTTCAATAGGGCTTTTCTGGTAGTATAATGTGGGTAGACGTTTCATTGTATTGCATAATATGAATTTTAGGTAAATTGTAATTAGAATCAATGAATGAGGAATTATAAAGTGAGTTTTCATTTTTATCCTGAAAACCTGAGCAAGCAATATTATGTGTACCTAATACTTAATAGTATTAGAGTTCGTTTAATGAGAACAAATGAAATAATGAAAAAAAAAAATACTCGTACGAGTATTTATGCCATATAAAGTACGAAAATATTTCCAGTGAAAATTTCGTCGAGTAAATCGACACAAAGACATATAATGAATTACTCGACGTACCGATTCCGCCTATTTCAGGTCGGCTGTTACAGAATGTCGATACGTTTTGCCAACTGTGATATATTAACATTAGAATGTCCACCCACAAGATTAAGTGCAAATACCTCTTTCTCTCTCCTAGTGCCGATATTCAAAGTTTGTCTTCACAAAATATTCACATTTTATGATGATGATGCCATGTTTTCCCATATTATTTACTGAAAACACAACTGATGGACAATTTTTGTACAAAACAACATTTTATAAAAAAAAATCAATTAATATTAATCAATATAACATTGTGTGTTACTTGAATATTTTTGTTGTCATTGAAAAAAAAAAGAAATTAAGCTTTACATCGGCACGATATGGCCCATTTTTTACATCATTTTTATAATTGATGAGATTAGAAAAATCCATAATTTGTATACATTCATTTTTGTATAAATATAATAAGAGATGAAGAAAAAAAAGTTTCTCTCCCATTGCATTAAACTCATCGTAAACATAAATGTAATATATTATTCCGTCCAGGTCTTAAGTGGAAAACACTCATCCGTTTCCCTTGCCGTTCTGCTTCTTTGTTATTAGTTACATGTATTTTCCAGTGAAATTTTCCAGACGCATTCGGAAAAACTGTAGTGTTGTTTTTTCATTTCATCATTTTCCCTATGTAACATTGTTAGAAAGAAAGAGATAAAAATATAATCGTGTTAGGATTTACGAAAGGGACTGAAACGACAAAAGGAAAGCCGTGAATTGTTTCACTAAGCAGTTAGTTGCCAGATTCAGCTATAATACCGTGTGTTGAGAACTTCGACTTGATAACAATTCTGATTTTGGCTATTTCCTTTTTAAGTATTATTTCACATTTCAAATTTACCTAGAGAAAATTTTCTCAGATATTTATATTGTTTTTAATCCTGCCGTCTCTTAAATACAACAAATTAATGACAAAATCTTGCATTTTTATTCAATCTAATGAGAAATTCAAATTTGAAAACTTAACTGTTCTTTTATATCCTTTTAAACATAAATTTACACAAATTTATACAATTGATACAAAATAAAACATTTTTACTATACAAATTTAATAAAACAAATTGTTATCAATTTTCAATCTCTCAATAATCATTTCCTACCTGTTTGATATTTTAATAATTTAGTATTTTTATGAAATAAAATTGAATTCGAATTATGCAAATACGTTAAACAATATATTATAATCTATATACGTATATGTATGGGATTCGTTGTTTAAATTTATGAACTAAATCAAATATATTATTGCTTTTTGGTATAATATAAGCGTGCTCTCGTTTCGATATCTCTGTGCAAATTCATTGGATTTTATAACGTTTGTGACAAATGAACCACCCACACAAAACTATCCATCTCTTTTCCACTTATATAAGAGGAAAATCAGCATTTTTGATTACAGTAAATAGGGATTCGTTTCATGTTTATACCATTCTAGTTTTTTTTCTCTTCGTTTCCTTTTTATGTTATATATATATATATGCGTGTGCGAATGTATTTCTGTGGAAAATGTCTCTCTTATAAGATATACATTGGAGAAATTTTGAATCAGATCCATTCTGTTCTATTTTAACCCCCGCCCGAAAAAAAACCGATAATATAATATATATGGATCTGATTTTCACAATAAGTTCGTTTCAATAAAATTAATATGATATGTCAGCAGAAATATAATGAATTTCTGTGTTATCTGTGTGGCTCGATAGTTTTTCTGTGTTGGGAAAAATGTTTTTGAATTTCAACAGTGGACAATATAACAATACAAAATAATAAAAATAAGTCAAATTGCGAACGTGTTTTTGCTGAAATCGTCCAACTGTGTGCACATATACAGTCATAAATATATATGTTGGATTCGTCCACAGACTACATAAATTATAATTGGAGTTGGGAAAAATAAAATTTTTCTATATACCTTAAGAAAATAATAATAATAAAAAAGAAAAACGAAAATAATATATATAGAAATCCAATAGCAAACTTTTGGAGCGTTTGAACGCTCTAGGCTGGTGGAAATTGCACTTTGAAGACGATGGATTTACATTGAGCTATCAATATTTACGAACAGCCTGTGTGCTAGTTGAAGAGGAAGAGACGGGTGTGCAGATATTTACTCGTGTTTACCAAAAGCAAACTATCGGAAATGGTGTTATGGATATCCATCATCGTTGAGAAATTTGTAAATTGTAAATGTTGCTCGGTTTTCCGTTCTGAAATTATATTTTCATGGTTTTTTTATTCTAATACTTGCTTATTGCTTGGCAACATAAATTAATGTTGAAAATTTTCAAATAGAAAAAACAGTACCGGAAGTATAGTATTTAAACAAAAATTTCACAATAGAATTTCACAAAGACAACAAATTTATTGTACCTAATTGTGAACGATAATACGAGTAATATAAAAGTAAAATAGAATTTAATATTCTAGAAAAATACAAATTGCTACACATTTGTCATCTAGAAATATATTTTCATTGCAGCTGTTGTTTTTATTTTAAAAGTTATTAAGATTAAGAAATCTTTCTACCTTCACACATTTTTTGAATACAACAATGGAGTTATATAATTTTTTTTGTATAGTACATACGTATATATTTTTTTATTGTTAAAAAAGTACACAATTCATGTAATGCAGGGCGTCTTTTTTTATTATTTTCAATTTGTATGAGGTCTGAATTAAATTAGTAACATTTGAGCTTCTTTTTATGTGTGTGTGTGTGTGTTGGTTTGTGTGCTGCTATTCTCTCGCATATACATAAATTTAAAAACATCTCTTGTAATAAAAAAATAAATTTTGCCTCACAAAAAAAAAAAATTCACAGATTACTTCTAGAATTAAATTCTTCAAAATATGATTGCGTTCTTTTGCGTGTACGCGTTTGTTTTTTTTTATTACACCATTCTTCTCAGTACAAAAGATAAGAATATTCTATATCCATGAATCTTTTCAATACAT